>JAWWEQ010045870.1:0-16735 GCA_035583055.1 Torymus tubicola | reverse complement strand
TTTGCAATTTTTCTTTATCATTCACATTTTTAAATTTAACAATAACGGTTCCATTCTTTTTCTCTCTTATACTTTTACAGAGAGAGAGAGAGAGAGACAGAGACAGAGAGAGAGATAGAGAGAGAGAGAGAGAGAGAGAGAGAGAGACAGAGAGAGAGAGAGAGACAGAGACAGAGAGAGAGACAGAGACAGAGAGAGAGAGAGAGACAGAGAGAGAGACAGAGACAGAGAGAGAGACAGAGAGAGAGAGACAGAGACAGAGAGAGAGACAGAGACAGAGACAGAGAGAGAGAGACAGAGAGAGAGAGAGAAACGGATATACTCACTTGCCAATATTTTTACTTTGTTTTAAAAAGTAATTTTAGAGAGATTATGTATACGTATAAATTAATTTTGTACATACTTTTGTTTGCAAGGTATTTACGAAGTGAAGAAAATTTTAAATGGGCTTTTTGTATTACTTTTTCTTCGCATTTTCTTGAATATTACCAATAACGCCTAATTTCAAGTATATGTTTTTAAAAGAAAAAAAATTAACTCCCAAACTATGCATTTTACTACTTACAAATATGCTCTTTTAAATAAAGTCTTCAGAAATAATTGATTTGAAAACAATTATAACCCCACTTTGAAAATCCAAACTTAAAAATTGATGAAAACATTTACTTAAATTCAATATCAAATAAAACGTGGGGTAGGCGAGCGAAGCGAGTAGCGGGCGAAGCCCCCCTAGTATATATACATGGATATATGAGCAAGATTTTTCCTTTTCGCCCGATTTTGTTGGGAGGGTCTTGGATTTTCACCAAATTTTAGTATATTATAGTACTACCAAAAATAAGACTTTTTGTAAATTATTAGGCCCGCAGACCCTATACAGCCCGCGAAAGGCCCTATAAAAGGTGCAAAAATGGACCTATTTAGCCCTATCTTCAAAATTTTTTCGTTCGGAGCTTTGTGAATTGTTTTTAACGTACTACATCTCTTTTTTTTGTTTTCGTATCAGCTATCTAAAAGAGCCATAAGACCCATGTACGGGATCTGATTTAGTGCGACAAAAATTGTTGAAAACTTAGCCGTATTTGAACAGCTGCCACCATTGCTTCAGTGAATGCATTCAATGAAGTTATACATGCTTTCTTTGAGAGATTTTAAATATGATAAAACATTATATTAGCTAAAAATATTTCGAGCAAAATTTTTTTGAATTTATTATGAATGAAACTAAAAATGAATTTCTGCATTCCGAGAAAACATGCATACTTAATTAATATGTCAATGAATATTTTTCTTTTACAATTTTAGTTTAGTTGGTCGACGGACCATACGAGAACCAACAACCAACGCCCGTAGAAGGTGTAAGTCTACGGTATGTGTACTATCTATATAAACTTATGGAATTTTTTCAGATCGTTGGTACTATTATGGTATTAAGCTCCTTGTGAAAATCGTATTTAACGGTCGACGAAAGTGGACAACAGCGTGCTCGTGCCGCCTACCGATCGCTCGCATTTACATAGAGTTGTTACCAAAATTGCAACAGCTCTCTTCTGAATAAGACGTAGCGTGACGCGATGCTTTTCTAGTATCAGGGGCCATATTCTCCTAGCTTTATCAGACTTTTGTTGGCTACAGTGTGTGGTGTCGTCCGACACGCTGTCGTGTCGTTCTACAAAGTTTGTGGTGGGCATGTTTGTCGCTCCACAGGCCGCGTTTTTTGACAGACAGGAAAATCGATACAATACAAGAGTGATCAGACTTTTGTACTATGACGGACGAGTACTTCTTCGTCAAACCTCTCTCTCCCGTCTCCTATACTGTGTATTATTTACATTCACAAATATAAGCTGTTACAGGTGCGGAGAGCGAGATGGAAGCCGAGCGAGAGGAGCGAGGGAGACAGAGAGAAAGAGAGAATCGAGAAGCCAATTTGTAATGTATAACTAGCTCCCGGCTAGCTGTGCAGTATCCGTACAAATAAATAAGTAAATTGGGAAGAAATAGTAAGGACTCGAGAACGTAGTGGGGAGATGAAATAAGAGCGCGCAACGAATAAAAGTAATATAGGTTTATTTCAACACAAATAAGTTCTATAACTCGCGGCTAATGCGCGAGCGCGGGAAATCAGAGCGAGAGAGAGAGAGAGAATTAAGAAGGCACTTACAAACTGCTGGTTGCTCTCGACTCCAGGTCCTGCGTGAATCTATATAGTAATTTTATAAGTAGTTCTATACTTTTTTTATTCGACGATAAACTAATAATTTAATTGATCCCTCTAATGTTTTCTACTTTGTGACTAAATAATTATATTTAAAATTTTATTATTTTAGAACATATTATTTTCACATATAAAATTTTTTTGATTGTTTCATTCTAATAAGACAAAACTGAGATAATGTAATATGTAATCACAATATTTTTGGTTATTGTTCAAAAGGAAGAGAACAATATACATAAATTCCAAATTATCAACGATGTATTTTTAGTTGTAGTAATATTTCTAAAATTTATCTTATATGAATCTTTACGCTGTCTTCATAACAAGTTCTTATAATGTTATTATTTAAACTTATTTCATTTCGATTGCATTTTTTTTTAATTTATTAGATTTTTTGAGAATATAGTTGCTTTGCACAAAATACTAACAAGTTGATACAAGCCTTTGTGGACAATTAATGATTTTAAATAAGAAATTCGGTATGTCTGGATCATCTTCGGTTTACGTTCTAAGTGACCAAGAGCAGGATGACCTTGCTTCAAGTGAAAAGTTAGGCTGCAATGATAATTCTCTATTGCTGTATTAAGTTAGGAAAATGAGTAGAGATTATGATAGATTAATATTCAGTATGTTGTCCAGATCCTAAAATAAAAATATTGTATTATTGTTTATTTTAATAGCATTGCAAATTCTTCTGTACTGATCCCTTTCAAGTTCATTCTTATTTTGTTTTTTTATTTGCCATGTTTTGTCTCCCTTTTTGAAAATTTTCATGGTAGTTAATTTATTGTAGTGAACTTTCAATTTAAATTTTCTATTTTTCAAAAATTCTTTAAAATATTCTTTATAATTAGGTATCCATTTTATTTTTTTGACGTTTTATTAGATATTACTTTGGTAGGATAGTTAAAAACTAATTGTAATTGATCGACTTTTTTAGTACTTATATTTAGATTGAATATTACGCGATGATCTTGATTATCAAATATTCCTTTTAATTGTTTTTTATTTTCGAAAACTGCTTTATTATTATTTAATAAATTATTTAGATTTTTTATATCATTTAATAACGACTCTTTGGAATATGATAATCGTATATTCTCTTTTAACAGATTTTCAGGCGGTTTTTTTGGAATTCAGTTTCAATTTGAATACATTCAGAATCAAAAGTAAAAATTTTTTTTAAAACGTCTTTAATGTCATCATAAAAAGTTACTATTTTTAACGAATTATTATCTTTTTTATTATTTTCATTTGAATTTTCACTCATTTGATTATTTATCTCAGATTTATTAAAATTAGTTAAATTAATTTCGTCGTTGATTTCATAATCATTTGTGGTAGGTTCAATAAAATCAATTAATTTTGTTTTATCAATATTTTTAGTTTTATGATTATTTATGCAAATTTCGTTACAGTCAATGAAATTAATTTCATTATTATTTTCATGGTTTTTTGTTATTATTTCCCCATAATGTAGTTGGGAGTTGTCTTTAGTTAAGCATTTTTTCCTGTAATTCTATTTCTTATTTATTTAATTCGGGAATTTTATTTAATATTTTTATTGCGTCATTATGAAATGTTATTTCAGAAATTTTTACTTTGTTTTTATTAACTAATTGAGGTTCGTATAATATGGTATAAGATGATTCTTCTAGTTTTTCTATATTATTGCTTGTAATTAATCCTGCTGATTCTATTTTACCTTCAAATTCCAATTCTACTGGTTTTCGATAAATTTTCTCAGTTGATACTTTAGGTTGACGTTCTTTTGTTTCCATTTTCTTTGGTATTTCATCTTTTTTGATTTGAGGATTTCCTATAACTGTATTGAAATAACTTGGCTTTATAGGATGACCGGGTTTCAATGTGATTTTCTCGTTATTTAACTGTAAGTAACCCTCATCTAATCCTAATTTTTATTCAGTAAGTATTTTAATTCCTAATATTACATCGTACGGTACAGAAAATTCTTCTGGAGCTACATGAAAATCTATAGATAAATTATTAATTAGCATGTTTACTATTCCTAATGTCTCTGTAGCTGTATTTGTAATGTCTGATAACTGAATTTTTCCTCTTCTAATGGTACATAAAGGGGTATTTGATTTTTCTTAATAATGTTGAGTTGTGCTCCACTATCTACTAATAATTTGCACATTTTCTTTGTGTAGGGATTCTCTATTTCAATATACTGAAGTGTATTTTCTAATTTTAAGAAATACATTGGAGTTTTTGATATTTCAACATTTTTGTTTTCATTTGTTAATAATTTTTCTGTCTTCCTCATATTTTCTTTTAACCTTCGAGGGTTTTTTTCCTCATCCTCAGTTTTCCTTAGTTGTAATTGGTTTTTAGGATTTAACGTATTTTAACTGCTTTATTTTTATTCATCTCTGTAATTATTTTAACGTTTGATTTTTGTTCGAGAGTTTCGTTTTGATTTCCTCTACTCCACTCGTTTCCCGAATTTCCTTATTGATAGGTTTGGTTTTTATAACATTCTCCAAGTGAATGAGTTGTGCTTTTGCAAATACTACAGAATTTTTATGCTTTATTTTCTAATTCTTTTAATGTATTGCACTGTTCAATTATGTGCCCTTTTTTCTTACAATATGCTCAGGTTGGTACACTGAAAAAAGTTTTGAGCGGCCTCTGTGCAGGCCCGCACGGATAGCGTGCAAAGCCATCTTACTCAACCGTGCAGAATTTTTGTACAACTGCCGTGCGAAAATTGTGCGGCAGTGGTCTGAGTGTGACGCTACTGTTGCATGGCAACCGTGGGATACAGGTTATGTATATCTTAGTAAATTATTTATAAACATTACTGATTCATTATAGTAATGATGTTGAATAAAAGTTATTCAACATTCAATTCAGTCATTCAAGTGATTCAATTATGAATTCTTATGACTGAATAAAAGCTATATATGATTAATTGATAATTCCATCATATCGAGTAGCTGACGTCTATATTTTAAGACAGCTGGCGTACAAATATCTAGGACAGCACAATTGCTGCACATGCTATGTACAGCAGCAGCTCAAAACTTTTTTCAGTGCAGTCTTTCTAGTCTTTGTAGTTTCCTGCAATTTCGTATGGAATGTCCTACGATCTTGCAATATTCACAAAATAATGATTTTCTATTCTGTGTGTTTATTGGTTTATTAAAATTTGTGTTTTGTTGGAAATTTTGTTGCTGGTTTGTGTTCGTGAAAGTTTCTATGTTTCTTGAATTTGTTTCTGTTGGGTAATTTGTTTTATTCCCGTAATTTTGATATTTTGTTGGATTGTTATTTCTATAATTATTATTTGAGGGTATATTTATATTTCTTTCTGGACAATATACGGCTATATGTTAATAATGTAAATATTTAATAAAAAAGATAATGTGAATTATTTAAATAAAGTGATGGTGATTTATGACGAGCACGCAACAGTAAACATAACCTCAATTGAAGATCCACATGTTATCCTATTTCAATTTAGACAATTAAATGAAGAACATCAAAAACTCAAAACAAAATATGAGGAACTACTAAAAGAGAAAACTCAAGATGAAGAAGCAATGGACTACGAAATTGAGGACAACCGGCTCATGAAAAAAATTAAACTACTACAAGGTCTTAACTCAGAGTTAAAAGACAAAATCAGTCTGCTGCAAGATTTGCTGACCAAAGAAGAGGAAAAACCAAATATAAACAAACGAACATGCGCAGAAACATTAACAACACAATTTATACAACAGCTTAAAGTAATGCCTAAAATAAAATTTACTAAAAAAGATAAAGATGACAAAGAAGATTTAGAAAATATCCTTAAATACTGTTGAATATTATAGTAAATATATAATCTTATAATATATATCTCTATACTGATGTACTAGATGTAATATATACATACATATTAAGTCCGCGCTTATGGGGATACAACAAACATACAAACAGACAAACATACATGACCCTCAGTACTTTGTTTACGTGTACAGTAGCGGAAGGCGAGAGCGACTTACTGTGCAACATACTCGACTCTACTGCTCGGCAACTGTATACTGCCTTCTCATGGTCTGCTTCTTCTCCGACTCTTCTTTGAGCTCCACGCGGCGCGCTATTGATCGCGATCCCAATAAGTGCGCGAGATTCGAATCTCGCGATGCTGTATATATAATTATTCGGACCTTATACCAGCGTCCGTTACAGATTATAGGAAATGTACTAGAATTTTTTGCATTAAAAGTAAATCAGAGACTGCAAATTGTTTGGAAGAGTATGTAAATTTAGTTGAAAATAAATTCAATAAAAGAGTTAAGACATTACGTTGCGACCATGGAAAGGAATATTTGAATCGCGAAATTTATGATTTTGTAAAGTCTAAAGGAATCAAATTATAGCCGTGTCCACCCTACGTCCATGAATTAAATGGAGTAGCGGAAAGATACAATAGATCTGCAATGGACATAGGTAGATGTTTAATGCGAGAAGCAAAAATTCACAGGCGATATTGGCCTGAAATCATAAAAACAGTAGCATATTTAAAAAATAGAACAATTGGGAATTCAATGGAGAATGAAACTCCTTATGAGATATTTTTTGGAAAAACCCTAATATAAATCATTTAAAAATATATGGTAGTCGAGTCTTTATAAGAGTACCAGAAGCTTTAAGAAAAAACAAATAGGATAATAAAGCAAAATTAGGCATATTAGTAGGTTATAATGAAAATGGTTATAGAGTTTTAGTAAACGGTAAAATAATTAATGCTAGACATGTTCAAATAGTTGAAGAATATACTCATTTAATCTATTTAGAAAGCGAAAATAGTGATTCTGAAAGCAACGCAGAATTAAAAGAAACAAACAACAGCGATTCTGAATATCCTTCTCACTTTACTGCGACCTTCGAGGAGAGTAGAGGAGAGCATATTAAATTAGCCAATGCGTATAATAATAATGCAAACGATAACGAATTTGATAATGAAAATAACGAAAACAGAGATACACTAACAATTCCACGAAAATCTCAAAGAAATAAAAGTCCAGTAAATAGATATGGGAAACCTGTATCTCATTTTATTTATATCAATAATGTTAACGTAAATGTACAAAATACATTTGAGGAGGCCTTAAATTCAAACGAAAATGAACAATGGAAAATTGCAATGGACGCCGAGATAAATAGTTTAAAGAAAAATAATACATGGCAAGTTTTTGAAAGGCCAAAAGATAAAAAAGTTATTGATATAAAATTCGTATTTACAAAGAAAAGAAATAATGTTTATAAAGCGAGATTAGTGGTTAGAGGATTTCAACAAAATGAATACATTGAAAATGTTTATTCACCTGTAAGTAAAACGCAGACTTTGAAAATTTTATTGTCTTATTGTTGCAAAAATAATTTATTCATAGAACAAATGGATGTAGAGTCAGCATTTCTAAATGGTTATGTAAAATCCGAAGTATATATTAATGAACCAAAAGGTTATGAAACGGGAGACAATAAGGTTTGCAAATTGCAAAATGCAGTCTATGGTCTCAGAGAAAGCCCAAGAGCGTGGTATGATTGTTTTAACAAATTCATTGAACACTTAAACTTTGTCAGAAGTAACTACGATTATTGTCTATGTGTAAACAAATGAGGCAAAGATCCAATATATATACTAGTCTTTGTAGATGATCTCTTAATTTGTGGTAAAGATAAAAATAGAATTAAAATGTAAAAACTCGTCTAATGAAGAGATGTACTATGAAAGACTTGGGCAAAATAAGCCAATATATTTGTGATAGATATTGAATATAGTAATGATAGAACCAAAATGACCTTAAGTCAAACAAAATATATTGATCTGAAAAATATAACTTAGAAAATGCGATATTATATAATACTCCAATGGAGTCAAATCTAAAATTAGAACAAGCTAGTGAATTAGATGAAAATATAAAATAAAGAAACTTAATCGGAGAATTACTGTGTATTAGCACAGGTATAAGACCAGATGTATTATACAGTGTAAACTATCTAAGTCATTATCAAAATTGCTGCGACCAAATACATTATAAATACGCGATTAAAATTTTTAAATATTTATATAGTACTAAAGACTTAAAATTAACGTTCTCTAATAATATAAATACTGAAATATTAGATTGTATGGTTGATTCAGATTTTGCAGGCGATAGTGTAGATAGAATATCTACTACAGGTTCTGTGATTAGATTATTTGGAAATGTAATTGTTTGGGAAAACCCACAAAGTGCGGTAACAAAATGTTTAACATTTGTAGAGTATGTTGCGTTGTCAGAAGCAGTATCAGAAGTATTATTTATTAAAAATTTGATAAGTGAATCTTTCGTTATAAATGTAGATAAACCGATAAATATATACAGTTACAAAATATCTAACTACCAAGATGCATAACGTATGTAAAATAGAAGAGGAGCAACTTAACAAACCTATTATAAAAATAATTGGAGTAGAAAATGGATTCTGCGAAAACCAAGCTGCTCTAGATATGGACATAAATTCTAGAAACTTTACTAGTCTAAGCTCGAAAAGTAAAATACTAAATATAAACAAAAATCTGAAAACTAATAAAGCTAGTATAATCTTGGAAATTACAGGAGAAATACATAAATATATTAAAGAACACAGAAGCAAACTTTTTATTGCATATCAACATTGCAGAGTTTATGATGTTATAAATATCAAACTTTGTTTCAAATGTGATGTACTAGACTACAGTCATAAAAAATGTAGCAATGATTTAAAGTGTATAAAATGTGCAGGACCGCACAAGACAAAAGACTGCAAAGAAACTATTAAGTGCTGTGTAAACTGCTGTTATGCTAATAATAAATTTAAGAAAAAATATAATATAAATCATATTGCCACTGACAGTGACGAATGTGAACTACTAAATACAAAAATAAAAAACTGTATCATCACTTCAGATTATATAATAAAATCTGACTTACCAAGATACGTAGCTAAACTAGAAAACTATAAATTCCACAATTTCAAAAAGTCTCAGACTTGGCAGCACATCTTCACAAGGATCAACAAAAGTGTAACTTATAATAATAAATCTACCATGGATTTCGATGTACTTAATAATGTTCAAAATCAATTTTAGCAAGAAATTACGTATGATGATCTTAAGTCACTTAATAAAAATATAACTAGGACAAATAATTTGATATTTAAATATTAGAAGCTTAAATGCAAATTTTGAAAAACTGCAAATTTTTATTAAGAGACTTAAGGTTAAACCTTATGTAGTAGTATGTGCTGAAACATGGAAACTAGATCATTACTTGTATAATAAATTGAATGGGTTCAATATATACTACAATAATAGTACCATTAATAAGTATGATGGTGTGGTGGTATATGTAAAAGAAAAACTAGAACAAACAACCAATACAGTCGAAATTGGAAGACTCAAAATTCTAAATACAATTATAAATCTTACAAACAATAGCCATCTGGAAGTGTCTGCTATGTATAGATCCTACGATCTTAACATGAAGAGTTCATACTGAATTTAAGAATTACCTAAATAACAAGAGAAACGTAAAAAACGACCTCGTTCATTCAATATTAACATTGGGCAAAATAATAACATCAGTCATGAATTTCTAAATAATTTCCTTGAAAAGGGTCTTCTACCCGATTTTACAGATACGGCTAGACCATATGACGTAACCAGCGAAAGCGGATCGTGTATAAACAACATATTATATATATATATATATATATATATATATATATATACACATATATATATATAAACAACATATTCATAAAAACAAGTACAATGAGTGCAAAAACTCTTAAACTAAGAATCCCATTGCCAGATCACTATTCACTTTTTATAGACATAAACAAACCATTAATTAAAGTAGATGTACAAAATCGTTGTAACTAGCATGCGTAGCTAGCTATAGAAAGCCACGTTGTCTTCTCCTATTTGGTTTTCGGTCATTCCGATTAACTAATCAGAGCGCTGCCTTCTCGCGCTCTAAAATCGTGCTCGGCTCCGCGTCGTAGAACACACCTCTCTCTAAAACGCCTGTACGTCACGCACACAACGTAATGGCGTGACGCTCAATATCGCGCAGCAAAGCTAACAAAGTTACTTGTGTCGCATAAATTGGCTTAATAATTTTTTGAAGTGATAACTTCTTATGGGAGGGTGAATTCATGAACATGTCGCTACTTGGGCTCTACATCGGTAAAATTTTTAGACCAAAAATTCAATCACCTATCCACACTCCAGCGCCTCATAAGCAGCGCAGCGGTGGGGCTAATCGATATATCAGGTGAGCTAATGAAGTCGCGCGCTATACTTCTCTCTCTCTCTCTCTCTCCCTCTCTCACACATGAGGCACCATGAGGCGTACACGCTACCCCCACCACCAACCACAGGGCATGAAGGGGGCATTATAGAGCCATCTATAATGCTTCTCCCCACCCTCAGGTGGTAGTGGTGGAGTTTTGTTTTGACCCATGGTGCCACACTGACTACTTACATTTCATATCTGAATCACATAACTCTCTATCTATCTCTCTGGTAGTACCAATGTAAACGTATTAGAGTAACGTATATGCACCATCAATTACCAATTTAGTTTTCTTATTCTCTAGTCCGTTAGAATTCAGCTGTATAGTTGATTTTCGGCCGCGTGTGCTGTTTAAGTTTGTAGTTTGAGGAGCGCGCGCATGCAGTTTGTGCATTTCAATCTTTATTAAAATGAAAAATAACGGTGACAGTGATTTTGAATTTATGGATACACCAATAATAAGGTAAATAAAATAATATATAATTATTTTCTTTAATCTCAAATAAAATTGAAAATTCGAGCCACGTCTTTATTCATTTTAAATTTTTTTTGTAAGATTCGGCATTTTTTTTTATAAGCATATTACAAACAGACGATTTTTCTGGCTACTCGATTGCATTATCTAGCTAATTTAAATATAACACTGTTTTTCTTTAAAATATCGTACATAAATTTTACTGTGCGGACATTTGTGATATATTAATATAATTTAAAATTTGCCATATCTTCGTATTTTCAGTTTATTCTTAATTTGAAAAATTGTGCTTTAAAAAATTTTTTTAGTCCAATTCAAATGATAAAATCAGTAGATGTTCATGAAGAACATAGTCGACAACGATCACCACCACCACCACAACAACAAGAACAACAACAACAACAACAACAACAGCAAAGTATACAGATATGCACTGAATCATCTGCTGTATATATGTACAGCAAGTACTTCAAACTTTCATTCACGAAATGAAATAGATGTTGAAACTTAAAGAAAAAAACGAAAATCAGAAAAAATACTAATTATTACAATAAACACAAAGCGAAAAAATTAAAAACGCCAAAAATAAAAAAAAACACAAATTAATAAAGATAGCTATAATAAACGAAGATATGAACGTGTACTAGAAACCGCATCAAATATAGATAATACTATTATTAAAACATATCAGTCGGAAAGGTTATTTCTTTTTTAGAACATTATTTTCACCTTTTTACATAAATTTATACTTTTTTGTGATATTTTTATTTTACACTAATTTTTAAATTAGTATGTAAAGACTGATTTTCATTTTATCTACAGTCATCTACATGATGTTGAGTTCAAAATGGCTCATACAGAATTCGAACTTAAATTAAAAAATAATACGTTTATACATCCGTGTATGGTTTGAAATAGGTTATGGTTTAAAACAGATTTACATATTGCTTTGAAAATACATGAATAGATTTTACAAACAATGTTAACAGTAAGTTTGATGTTTTTATAAATTAATACTAGACATTTACAGAATAATTTTTCATTTTAATAATATTACATTAATAATTTTACTTAATTTTTATTTTCAGAACTTTTTCCAAATACTGAAATACTTATATGCTCAACGTGTAATACCGCTCTCGACAAAAAGAATATTCCAACAATGTCGACATACAACGGATTTCAATATCCTCCAATGCTATCTGAACCAAAATTAGATTTAGTTTCAGAAAGACTCATTTCACCGAGAATACCTTTTATGCAAATAAGAAGACTCAGGCATTTACATACGGTCAAGTAATTAATGTGCCTTTTACGATTTCAACTATGATTAATGAATTGCCAAGAAACATCGATGATGATCACTGTTTTTTACGTTCATATAACAAAAAACTTATTCACAGATCAAGTACTTGCAAGGATTTGTAAATAAAAGAACGATTAAAACATGGTTGCAATATTTAGTTAATACAGCACTTTATACATTTTACAATATAACAGTAAAACAACAATTTCTTCAAAATGTTGATGAAATCATACAGTAACCGCCTATAGATGAAATAAGTGAAGATATTCCCATGAAAGAAAGCCTTACTGCTCAACAGTATACTCTATTATGGAACGATGATAGTTATTTAACGATAGCGCCTGGCGAACACAATGTCCCTCACAGTTTACTTTTTGATGAACATGCAGAAGAATCATCATTTCCATCAAATTATCTTGGACAATTTAGAACTTTTAAAGAAACTATTAATGTCACACCTTTCATGATGGCTTCCACTGAATTGAGACGAACCGATCGACGAGCTCCGTACTTTACTCCGTATCATTTATTATATGTCGCGATGAAAATTATGAGGTTAAGAGTGAAAGATAGTCTTATCGTTGCTTTTACATTTGTTGGAAAAAATACAAATATTACTCGACTTCTCAGATGCATATCAAATTCAGTTTGGTATTGGGCAGATCGAAAAAGAGATCTTTTTGATATTATTAGGCAACAAGGAAAACCAACAGCTTTTATGACAGTTTTATTTTCTTTTTTTACAATTATATATAAGGATTTTCTAGCTTAACCAATAAACAAATAAAACAGAGCATTTTTTCAGTATTTCTTTCAAATACAGCTAAACCTGTCGATAACTCAAGTTTATCAAAGCGTTAGGGTCTAATATTCTAGCATTCTTCATATTTTAGCATCTAAAAACATACCTCAAATTTTGAGCAAAATCCGTGATCCGGAGGCCGTAACCTCTCCTAGATAGTTGAAATCACACGCAAAATGAGTATAAACATGCTTAACTCTGTCGAAATGACAAGTCAAGAAGCTGCGTGGTTTTTACTTTGTGAACCTATGTCAAAAAGTTCTATTAAAGTCGTATACATACCAAAAATCTGGCCAATAGAAAGACAAAGAATAAAGAAAAATAAAAAACAGTTAAGTGAAATTGACGACAATTCTACTGACATTTGGAAGGTATTTTTATAGAAAGACAGGACCGCACATTATCAGGTACCGAAATTACGACATTGGAACTGACTTAAATGAATATAAACGTGAGATGGTTACTCTTCATATAAATTTCAGAAATGAAGAAAATGAAATTTTAACAGAAATGAAATTTATCGATATTTATGATGAAAACGTAGATTTAATTCTTAATAGACGAAAAGAATTTGAATCTAATTTAGATATTGATAAAGTCATAGAAGTTTGTAGACAATTGTGCCGAGAAAATGAAGTGAGTGACTGTGAGGAAGAAGCACAAAACATAGCAAACAGATTCCCGGAACCTAATCCTTTTGAAACTTTATACAATAATCCACATTCAGAGGTTAACATGATTTACGTTTAGCTACATTAAATAAGCTCGGAACAATTGCTAAAAAGAGAGATAATATTATGGAACAACGTAGATTTTTGTAGATTAATGAAACTAGCTAACGAAAAACAAAAAACTCTACTTCAACATATAATTTCACATTTATTGTTAGAAAACTTATCTTCATTACAAATCTTTTTTACTGGACCAGCTGGATGCGGCAAAACGTTTGTAATTAAGTTAATCATGAAAATATATAATAGATACACGAATACTGATGGCTATTGTAATGCTCATATTGCTTGTGCATCTACTGGAAAGGCAAGATGGTAGTAGCATGGAAGTAGCAATAGATGGAACAACTGTGCATACAGCCTTAAAAATATCACTTTCTAATCTGCTTCCGTTATCGACAAAAGTGGCACAACAATACCGAACGCTTTTCAAATTTGTCAAAGTTTTAATTATAGATCAAATCAGTATGATTGGCGCAGAACTTTTGTCGCAAATTGACTCACGATTACAACTTACGAAACAAATTACTGGAAACTTTCAAATTTTGGAGGTTTAGACATTATTTTGATCGGTAATTTGCGGCAATTGCCGCCCGTCAGAGCTACAACGATTTATAAGCAACAAAAACAGAAAATGGTCGGACCTATTTTGTGGCGTGGATTAAAATTTTATGAATTAACTCAAGTTATGCGTCAAGCTAATGAAATGTTTTCTTCATTGCTTACCAAAATTGGAAACGGACGTGTTTTAAATGAAGACGAATTAACTCTCATAAAATCAAGATTTTTTACAAGAGAACAAGCCGATCAATTATGTCCAAATGGAATCAGATTATTCTATTCTAATAAAGCGGTTACTGATTATAACAATCTTATACTTCTATTACGATCGATGTATTGATAGGATGTACTAACGCTGAACAAGAAGCTTTCATAAAGCAAAAGTTTCACAAAATATCTGTGATTGATACAGCTGGATTGCCATACGAGATTATATTTGTTTTAAATAAATATTATATCATCACTACGAATATTGATGTCGTAGATGGATTGGCAAATGGTGCAGTTGGAAAATTGGTATACTTAGAGAAAAATGACAAAGATCAGCTTACACGCGTATGGTTACATTTTGAAAATTCCCCAAAAGTCAGACAAAAAATCAGAAAAAAGCGGCAAACTATATCACTAAATATAATATTCATCCTCAAGTTTGCCTATTGATCGAAGATCTGCGACTATTTATATGAACAATAACAAAACCATCATTGTCAAAAGAAACCATTTTTCGTTAGTGTCAGCATGCGCAATGACAATATTCAAATCTCAGGGGGGAAGTTTCAATGAAATAGTTTATGAGTATGAAAAAAAACATCTTCAACAATTACTTTATGTTGCATTGTCACGAGTTACTACAATTGAAGGACTTTTCATAGTAAATCCTAAAAACGATTTTAATTTCTACCACGGCAGACGAAATGACCCATCACTCGTATCTTTACAAGACGAATTTAAAAGATTATCAGATAATAGATTGGTTACAGCTCATCAAAATATAATAGATTTTATTTCGAATAAAAGTGGATTGTCACTTTTTACAATAAACTGTCAAAGTCTTAATGCTCACAATCATGATCTTATAGATTCAGATTCTCAACGGTGTAACGTTCTCCTGCTGTATGAAACTTAGTTAGATAATAGTGTAAAAGTGATTATTCCATCTTTTAAATGTATTACGCAATTTAAGCGTGAGAAAGCAAGGGTGGGAGGCGTTGCAATTTATCAAAATAGTACAGATTCAGTAAATGTTTTAACTCCTCACATGTCTTTGTAAGTCTTAAACACCACAGGAATTAATGTATCAGCTAATGAAAATATTGGTGAATTATGTATGGCACGATGCGTTACAGAGAATCAACAAGAAATTGTATTAGTAACTATATATTGTGACGAAGTCACACCTATCAGCCTCGTGCTCCCGGAGAAGCGTGCCGTCGCCATTTTGGGCAGCACCCGGCACAAGCAGAGGCGCTACACACGCACTCGCGCACCACATACACACGCGCGGACGTAGAGCGGGTCGCGCAGGCCGAGTCGTGGCGCAAGCATCGCAGGATGACTTGCGATCACCCATAAGGATCGGAGGTGATGAGTAATGGGCGATCGCGATGATCGCTCAATTACTCATCGACCTCCGGAACAGTTAGTTAGCTCAGCCGCGAGATCAATTGGTGCGAGGACTTAGAAGTCGTGGTGAGTGGTAGCGTGGGGAAGAAAGTACAATAGTCGTGGTGGCAGTAAGTGTGTCGAGTGCTGGGTCGAGGATTAGGTTTTTCAGGCACCCTGGTCATCCAGTCGACGAGATTCAGGAAAAATAGTGGTGAAATTGGTATTGTGGTTCAGGTTCATCTACCTGGGGGAGAAAAGGAATGCGTGGATCCAGATCAATTATTAACCTTAAGAATTAATAATTAAAATTTAATATTATTAAATAAATAGTTAATTAATCATATACTGTAAGAGTTTGCATATGGCAATACCGCTTCAAGTTTACCTAACGGTCAGCTTTAACCGACCACATTAAAATTTTAAGTTAACTTAACTTTTGATACAAAAAAATTCATTTATATCTAAAAATCACCCTTGTAGAAATCGCCTATTTTTCACCCATTTATGAAATGTCCATAAAATGAGAAAAAAATGTGAGAAAAATCGTTTCATCGATGGGAGAAAAATGAGCGATTTCTACGAGGGCAGTTCAGCCTAAAAGAGGGATCCATAAAACAGTAAGTATCTATATCATTCTAAATTTATTATAATTCTAACTAATAAAAGGATTAGGCCTTTTTATAATAATGTTATTATAT
>JAWWEQ010045859.1:0-16736 GCA_035583055.1 Torymus tubicola | reverse complement strand
TTAATATTAGTTATTGATAGCTTGATTGTTCTATTTCTAGGTGTTTGAATATGTTTAGTGAGCTCTTTTCCTATTTTTCTGAAATAATTGTTAAAGTAATTAGCAATGTCTTTGGCTTCAAAGTATTTATCACTTTTAATAGTGTGGTCTGTACAACCACTATCTAACAACCAATTAATTTCATTACTTTCGCATTCTCTATTTACGCTATAACCTATTGCCTCATTTACTTCTGTGCCGCATACTTATGTTAACCATGACTCGGATGATGAACCCTGCTTCTCGTCCATTGACTTGTTTTGATTTGAACTGCGTCCTCGTCCTCTGCCTCGATTGTAGCTTCGTTGGTTTCCACGTTGTCCTCTCGATGATTGAGCACCTCCGCCTCTGCTGCTTAGTTGGCTTTTCCAACTGTCCTTTTGATAGTGTTCGATTTTCCATGCGTAAACCATCCATCAGTCTTTGTTGAGAAAGTGCTTACAGTGTTATTTTTCTCCTGATTATTTCTATTCATATTCTTTTCTTTAATTTTAGATTTCACATAATCAACTGTTCTTTCCTTTTCTGGTATGACGTCTATAAAGTCACCAATATAACTGTAACTTGCTGGTAATGCGTTTATTAATTATCGCCTCTTTTCTACTTCATTTCTTTTACATCCAGCTGTTTTAAATTCGTTCACCGCTTTTTCGAATTCTACAAAAAATTCTTCAATCTTGTCAAAGTCTTCTAATTTGATTTCTTCAATTTTCCCTCGGCACATTATTTGCAATGCTGTGGATTGCGTCTCATATAATTTATCTACATTCGTGATCATTTCTTTTGCTGTTTTGCACGCTCGCACGTATTCCAATTGCTTATCTGAAATAGTGCTGATTAATATATTTCTTGTTTTTAAATCCTTCTTCTTCCATTCATCTTATTTGTCTGTCTCAATTATTTATCTTTGGGCTTGTTCATTGTTCTCCAATAAAGTCATAAGTCAAAACTTCCAACTTGAATAATTTACACCGACGAAAATGGGAATTGTTATAGCATCAATTTTTGCTTGCTTAGCCATCTTGATTTTTTGTTGAATTATTTCTTCGTTTTCACCTTCAATGTCATCTAGTATTACTTCTTCTTTGGTTTTCACTTTTCCTTTAGTGTCCATTTACCACATGTATAACCTCAAATTCTGCTACGTACTCTATTCGTGCACAGTGCAGCGTGTTTCACACAAGAAATCTAATCTGCTCGCTTGAATTTTCATAAATTCGACAAAATGTTTTTCACTATTCGATTCTTGAATATCTTTACTAATTTTCTTTAACTATATTTTTCTTGATTTTTCCTCCCAAAGCTACTTACGTTCTCCAAAGGTTGCGTAAATGAGCTGAGAGAAAATACTGACCTGCAGAGTCAACCACTGACCTGCTACCATGTTGAGGTGTGGATCGAGTTGTGGTAAAAAAGAAATTAATAATTGGCTAAAACTCTTTGATACAAAACAGTATTTATTAAAACTGGCTATAGTAGCCGTTGTCCATACGTGTGCCTACATCGTGGTCTGAACAGCAAGTGTGCGAGTACATCGTGCAGTAAGTCGCTCTCACCTTCCGCTACTGTACACATAAACAAAATGTAGTCGGGGTCATGTATGTATGTATTACAGCTAGTACATTCGTATGTAGTCAAGATTCTATATTTACTATTATTTCCAACACCCTGAAAATTATTAATGGTGTGAATTTATTTCTGATCATCATCCTCTTTATCAGACAATCTAATGTTATTGTCCGCCACTACTATTAATTTAAATCAACATCTAAATTTATATCAACATTAACAATAGATCGATTTCTAATCTCAGTTGGTGAATTTCGGTGCCCTTCCTGAACAATTGATTCATTTTCGGATGTTCGATCGACTACGATTTCACAAATTTGATTGATCAAAATTTACATTTACATTTGCATTAGAACGTTCTCGTTCTCTGTATCGTCTACTACATTCAGCATGTATCGTTCCTTTCTCGAACAGCCGTTTCCTCTTCCAATGTTCGTTTGATTGTCGGTCTGATCATGATAAAAAATATATTATAAATAATTTGAATAACACAATAAATAGATAATAATAACGTTCAACGATTGAAAAGAATATTCCTAATTATATTTTATATATTTTACTTATCGAATAATTATGAATCATTCAGTATCTGTAAATAATAATGCAACAATTTAAATTCCTAATTCCTATAGTTTTTATAGTTATTATAATTCTTATAATTATTCTTATAATTCATCGGTTCTTATAGTTCTTACAGTTCTCAGGTTTTTATAGTTGATACAGTTCTTAGATTCTTATAGCACTTTGGTTCTTATGGTTATTACAGTTCATTGATTCTTATAGTTCTCATATAGTACTTGTAATTCTAATAATCTTATAAAAATCTAATAACATTCTAGTTCTAACAGTTCTATAATCAATTTCTTTCTTCTATATCAATTTCTTCATTCTTATAAACATAACTTATTATTTTGTTCATTTGTAGATTATATGAAAAAACAATAGTTATCATTATGGATTACAATCCTGATATCGAACGGGTCATACAGCGAGAGCCTGGCGCCACCACTATCTTACATTTAACAATATACTCTCTTGGAGGGGAATCTGGTGCAAATCTTCAGCATCAGATTTCGTATCATAAAGGCACTTATCGGTGGAATTACGGAATTACCATCGAAGGTGACGTTGCCTGAACAAAATTTCCTTCCCCCATTACGATTCTGCCTGCCGTACAGACATAAACCTCTATTTGTAAAAATGTGTATATAAATGTATAATGTAAATAGTTTAAAAAAGGGTACAATTTTTTTTAACCGTGAAGTATTTGCACCTCCGATTTTCCTTTTAAAAATGATTCTATAGACGCTTTCAGGATCAATTTTCTTGTTTTTTTTTATATTAAGGAGCTCGGAAGCGCTCCGAAGGCAAATATGGACAAAGCCTAAAGGAGCGACTCGTTTCTCTGAAATCGGTGTGCGAGATTTTCATTGCACTAATAGACGTATTTTCTTAGTTTAAACTTGTAAAATATTTATTCTGAATCGAAACCTCTTTCATTACTCTACTGAAATCGAAAGTTTTTATGTAAAAAGTTTGCTTCGTTCAGGAGATAATGAGAGATGAATTATTTTATGCTGTTTTTCCTTTCCGAAATTTTTCGTCTTATTATTCCAGTTTCCGGTCCCAGTTTTGCAATTCTTACGACACAGCCGTTTTCTCGTGTATCCTATATACAGAGGGTCCCAAAAGTAGGGACACACCTATATATCTCGAAAAACAAGGGCCTTAGAAAAAAACTTTAATTACAAAAGTTTTGGAAAATCAAAACAGTGATGTGATAGTAACCTCAAAGTTGACCTTGAACTTCAGCTTCAAGATCATTTGAAGGTCAACGCGATTTTTCTTAAATAGGAACCCCTATTTTTCACACCTTCTGAAGGTCCTTCTTAAAAATTAAAAACTATCATTAGACCAAAAAGTTGGAAATATTAAAATTATTTGATTAAGTATTTTTAAAATTAAAAAGACCCTTTTAATTGTTTAGTTTTAAGAGCTTTTGTAATATTTTGTCGTTTTAGGATTTTAACATTATTCAATAAAATATTTTTAATATTTTCGACTTTTCTGGCAATAAATACATGAATTTTAACTAATTTAGACCCATGGGAATCCATCGATTTAGCTGATTTTGGCGTCAGAAGCCGCTAGGTATAACACGCCCTTAATGGATACGTATACGAAAAACGCACATTTTGAAAAATTCGTAACTTTTGCAAAAGTCCAAAAAAATGGAATGATAAAACTTTTTTTTCCGTTAAATCCAAGTCCAATTAATTTTGATAGAAAAAAAGATACAGCGGTGCGAACACTGCGATTTTTGAAAATCGATCATTTTGAAAGAACTGTATCATTGCTTGTAGTTCATTAAATCAATCAATGAATGGGTTAACAGAAACGTGTTTTTAAGACAAAGAAAAGAGGCTCTATCCGATCGCAATATCTATAAAACTCGAAAAACTACAGAGGTTGAAAGATGACAATATTAAATGAAAAATATTTAGATTCACGTTTTCCTCGGTGTAAAAATTTCATTGCGTTATTTTTATTTCATAAATTTTTTTTCTAAAATTCGACAATATAACAAAAAATTCTTTTTTGAATTATTCAAATCGATCAAAAAATGAGCCCCACAGTTTTCGAAAATACCCATTTTTTGACGATTTTTCGAAATTGAGCACAGTGTAGCTGACCCAATTTTGGATATTGGGAGCTAATACTGCAGCTTTCTCACTTTTTTTATGTATACATTCACAAGAAAAATCAGCGAGGACATCAATTGACCCTCTGCGACCGTTTATGACCGAAAAGTACAGGAACGACCCATATATATAGTGTATTTTATATATATATTATTATCAATCAAAACAAAAATAATAAAAATAATTGTAAACTATTCAAAATCAGTTTTTAAAAATATACTTAAAAAATATGAAATTAAAATAGTCTTTAAAAGACGAGTTTAAAAAAAGATAAATTTTTCACGATGTGAATGTTTATTTTCAACGCTGAAAAAAGTTAGACAAATTTTGGGTATAAAAACAAAATTATCTCGAAAATTCGATCTTTTTCTGTTTTACATTTTTTATTCTCAATAAAAAACGAAATCGAATTTTGAAAAACGGTTTGTGGGAGCATATTTTTTAAGAAATTTGGAAACTAATTATGAAATAAAAATTGATTTTTTCATAATTTTAACCAAGGCTTTACCCCCTTAATGATTTACGTTGATGGTTAATTTCTTCTTTCATTATTACATATGACTTTGCAAATATATTACATTATCTTAAAATTTGATCTTGTTAATGATATTAAGGTGGACAGATGGATGTTGGTGGTGAATAACACTTCGTTTAATTATTAATAATAATGTTTAATGATAAGAAAGAAATATGTATATACAAGGCAAGGGCAAGCCGACCATGCCTGGAGTGCACGAGGTGCTAGTGCTTCGGAGTCCGGTAGTCAAGAGAGAGAGCCGCGAGGCGACGGCTGTCGCTTGTACACCGATCATACGATACGCTATGGTGGGGAGGCGTATACATGTGTGTATGTGTATCGTCGCATGCTAAGTACAATATATATGAGAACTTAGACTCTCAATTTCCCTTCGCATGGAACTCGATCATTAACGCTTTATCGTGAAGTTCCCGCATCGGAACTTGAACATTGACGCTTTGTCTTGAAGTTCTGTTTGGAATTTAGTTAATTCCATTGTCGCTCAAGGCCAATCTCCGTCACGAAGAAAACCTCATGCGGTTTTCTGTAGCCAATCAGTGGGCCGCTTATTACCGCCCCCCAAAATCATGTAACTCGACGCTGCCGGTTTGTGGCGTTTTCTGTCAGTTCCGCTCAGAGAGCACGCCAAGATGCACGTAAAGCGAACAAAACGCTCTACAGCACACCAACACACTCACACAATACACTACAGAGTGTAATTACACAGTGGCGCAATAAAGTGTAAATTGTTATTTAACTTAAAGTGTATTGTTTTTATTACTACACAGCGATCCTCGGCATTATCATAAATAAGTTCAGAGCAGCGGTACTTGAACCTCAACTCGGAACTTCAATATAAATGTACTCTTTATTCAACAGATCTAAATTATTTATAATTTCTCTATCGGATTCTAAATGGGATTCCATCTTGCAATCAGTAGCCTCTTGAAAATCAAAAATAAAAATTTGACCATATTGAGGATTTTCATTTTCCGATTGTAATAAAGCCTCACTTATTTGGTAATAAACTTGTCCTTGTATCTCAAACAATACTATTGTAAATAAATTAACTAAATTTGCATTAAAAGATGCAAATAAAAACGAGCTATTGTAATTTCGAATATGAGTAAAGAATATCCTACTTTATAAATGGAGGTTTTCAAATAATAAACATAATTCATCTGGAAAACCTGGAATGGATCCTCATTTAAATGATTTATTTCCTCAACAGTCATTAAATGAGTTTCGCTTATTCAACATTTTTTCAGCTGCAAAATGTTTCGCACTACAATATTTATGTAAAACATTTATTTCTCCTAAATAATATTCTTTGACGTTATCATTATGTAAAATATTTATACTTTCTTCCAGTAATCTTTGATTATTATCAACACTTTATTCGCGTCGTCGACGTTCGAATTCAAATACTACATTATCAAATTTTGGTTTACGATATCTAATTCTAAATTTTCAATTCTTGACTATATTCAATACGAACCGATCTCTGTCCTGATGATTATCTTATGCGTTATCTACTTCTGCAATTGCATAAATTCGAATAATTTCCAATGGATTCAGACGCATTTTGAGAATCGAAAATATCTACATCGATTGCAGTAGAAAGTGAATTTGTATTCCGATTAGAACGCTTAAGCTGCTTATACCTTCAGCTCTTTCGTTGTGCATTTCTTCTGTATAATCCGATCTCTGACCTGATATTGACCTCACGGGCCACCAATTCTGCGATTAAATAAATTCGAATCATTTCCAATAGATTCACACGCATTTCGAAAGTCAACAATAATTTCAGCAGAATGTGACCTCGCTTCTTATGTTTGTATTAAATGTGATATTCTTCCACGATTTGATCATTGCGAATGATTTCCAATAGATTCACACTAATTTTAACAATTTTAAATATCCACAATTTCAACATACGATGCATTTACATTGCGATTAGTTCCAATACGCTCCCTATTCGGTCTGACTCTCTCAGCTATTTACCGTTGCCTAATAATTAATATCTTCTCTGATGATCGTTTAATTCTGCTATGGTATATATTTTGTATCTGAAAAATATGGAAACAAATTCATCGGTTATTTCTCTAACGTCATTAATCGCGAGCCTTCTTCCCTCTGCTCGCGCCTATCGGCAAGGTGAGCCAGCACTGACATGCAGTCGCTCTGTTTCTGTCTGTCAGTTTCTCTCTCTCTCTCTCTCTCTCTCTCTCTCCTTAGCTTCTTCGGATGTTGGCTGCTGCCTGGCCGGTGCATGGAAACGGCGACGTCGCTCTAGCTCCAGCTACTGCGTCTTCTTTGTCTGGCTACAATTATGGCGTTGTTGGGGAAGGGAGGGACGTAAGGGGAATGCCGTTGCCTACGACGAGACGTAGGTGACGGGTGCACATATGTGTGGAACTGCGACGTCGCACCTCGAGACGTAATTACATGTATAAAGTAGTTCCCTGAGGATCTCTATTTTATTACGTTGCTAACAACAAGTACAGTAAAAACTGTGAAAATGTTAATAATACGGTAGTGATTAACTTGAATAGTATACTATAGAAATAGGCAAAACCAAAATAGATTTTTTAAAAGTGAAAAATGGTACTAGCCCCTTAAGGGTTCATACCACTTTACACGCTTAAAATTTAAGCTATATTCATAAATTTTTTTTATAGTTTCTATAATAGAAATCGATATAAATCTTTTTGGGTTTAATAAAGGCACCTTTAAGGTATAGGAAACAATTTTTCTTTTTCAAATTTTACATTGTTTATTTATGTACAACTGTAATAACTGTTGAGCGTCTTTAAAAAACGAATGTTGATGACGTGCATGATTTTAAAGCAGAAATCATCGGAAATACAAAATTCAAAACAATTAGATTTAGTATCGTATTTTTTTTCTTCTTTTTTCGATTGATAAATATAATGAAAATTGAAATTTTAACATAATCCTAGTTCCAGCAATAGCCATACATGTGACGAAGAAATGGTAAAAACTTGGTAATCATCGGTTGAATACTTTTTGAGAAATCGTGCACGCCAACCGGAAAAAGTGATTTTGAGAAAAACGCGTTTAAAGTTTGAAGCCGCGACCCGCACGCCGTACAGTAGGCAGAACTGGAAAATTTTGTGTCAAAATCGTATAATTTTCTGAAAAAAATTTTAGTGACTTGAAAATTTAACTGCTTACAGATGAGCATGTGTACAATTAACAAAAATTATTAGATTAAGAAAAAAAAATTTCTAAACGCTTAAAAAACTTATAAACATCGCGAGGTTTAAGAAAAATGGCCATTTATCTTACAATCTGACCAACTAGATCCTGCATAAAATGTGTATTTAGTTAACAATTTTTAAGAGGGTTACGGGTCAATATCATGTACCAGTTTTTACTGGGAACCAACCGTATTAAGATTATTAACATATTACATTATCTTGAAGGCAGATCTTGCAATTCCAATAAAATTACAATTATATTCGACATTATCATATAGATAAGATGGTAGTTTAGGCATAATAACTTTTTAGATATATTGACTTAAAAAAACTCACCATCTGCTCCAGCTCGTATCACAGCTGGTATAGCTAGAGAAACTGATTCAATATTTCCTCTTTCTGTGTTACCAGTTTCGTGTTGCATAATTGTTGCTCTGTAAATATAAGATATATTTTTAATTGATTGTGAACCACATATAACAGCTAAATATGTTTTCATTAAAATAATGTGAAATATAAATTATACAAAAAGGGCACAAATTAATTTGTGAAAAGATTAAGTCAGAAAACTTTAAACTACAATTATTCGGACAGAGAGAACTATGACCGCCAATAAAAGCGGAAGTAAAATTTCTCAGTAACTTTAAACCACGGATTTGCGTGGTTTCTAGAGTAACGAAATTTCTTTATGCAATAAGGTGTTTCATCGCAGCTACTGGAGTGAATTCATCAGTGATGCCAGTAGCCTTCATTAGACGCTTAGCTGGGACGAAAGGCCTTTTCACATAAAGGAATTTGGTTACTCTCGAAACCACGCAAATCCGCAGGCTAGAGTAATCCAAGAATATTTCCTTCCGCCTTTGTAGCTGTCATAGCCTTTTCTATCTGGCCGAATAATTGTATTCCAAAGTATCCCCTACATATTAATAACCATGGACGTGTCAGCGTAACGCCTAAAATCGGTGAAACGCCAAAAATAGATATAGATATATAGATGTGTATTACTAAGGGGAGAGAGTGAGAGAGACAGAGAGAGAGACAGACAGACAGAGAGAGAAAGAGAGAGAGAGAGAGAGAGTATGTGCGGTGCGCAGACACGGGGTAGCCTAGTCTCGGGGACTATAAAAGGTCAACAGCAGTGCTGCTAGGTTCAGTCGGGGCACGGCGCACATACTTCGATCGCGAGGTTAGGGGGATCAAGAAATCCGCTTGAAACGGATTTGCAACCTATTGAAAAACGGTTAAGAGCATTCGAAAGCTCATGAAATTTTTTACTTAAACTCTAGTGCGTCCTCTAGGAGTCGCAGGACCTTGTCGTGTGTCATGCGTCGTGATGTCAGGCCGTTGGACTGATAGGTGCGTGACCTGGTGAGGAGGCTTTGGCTGGGTCGTGCTTGGGCCCGGTTAGGATTTCTCGTCCTGAATAAATGAGGCAACCCGCATAGGGTTCGTCCAAGCGTATGAGGGTGTGTAAGAGGCGACACTGAACGGTGTCCGTCCAAGCGAATGAAGGGGGGAAACGGAGCATTTTGTGGAACCCCGGGACGATACTCCGCCTCGGCCGAATCCGAGGGAGGGGCAGCACGCTCAGCTAACTATGAAGCGACTCTCCAGACGCGATTGTGGTGGTCAGTCCGGCTGGGTACACATACCACTCACGGGTGCCAGGGCGGCGGTGCCCGTGTAACACATACCCACATCACACATGTTGCACACTACACTTACACACACACACACAAAGCGGCTCGTTCTCGGTCCTGGATGAGGGTACAGCCTAAAACTGGGGATGACACTCCCAGGCCGCCGGATAGTACAGGTGTAAAATCCCTTTCATGTAGTAATGCTGGGTGGCGCCCCGATAGGGCCTTGCTGCATGGGGGGGGGGGAGGTGCTCTGTCCGAGGCCACGTCTCCGGCCTGAGCGGTGACCGAGGGGCGCCCTATCGCCTTCACGCGCCGAGTCGGGGTTGGGAAATTGAGCCGACCACCTACACTCACAGATACAACCCGCCCATAAACACCACTCACTATGAATTTGAACAAGGAAGTAACAAACATTAATGTGTCAACCTATGAAGAAGGGCTCCCTAGCCCATTGAAAGGATGCGAGGTATCGGAAAATACAACCACGAACCGGGCGCCTGGCCTTTTGGCTGGCAACAACGGTGAGGGGTTGGGGGGTGGCGTCAGCAGGGTGTCCGGGCAGCACCAGCTGGCCGTTGACAATATCGTTGGCGCTCCCCAAGGTAACCTCGACGGAACGCAGGGGGCTGACACTCGGGCGAACATCCGGAAGGATGGCAACACCGGCGGCGGCCCTCGTGTTGAACCCTCGGGGGAAGCAAGGAATAAAAGGAGAAACCCCTCGGGTGCGGAGTGGCGGAGGCACAGGAGGGACCGAACAGGGCCCCAGTCTGTCCCCGTCGAGCCGAAGACACCGAATAAGAGGTGCCACTCGAACGGCTCCACCTCCAGGGAGGTGAAGAGGTACGCTGGGGCAATACCTCTGGAGTACAGCAGGGTGACAGCCAACGAACTCAAGCTGGCTGTTATCCCTGTGTCGTACGCGGAAGCGCGCCTCAGTGAGGAGCAGGGGGAGGCCGTGGTAGCCGCGGTGGTCGCGGGAATAGACGAGTACGAGGGCGATCAAGTACCGCAGTTTCTCGACAACTGTTGGCACGGCACAACTTCCACTGCCATGGACAGGAGGACAAGGCCTGGCTGGAGGGGGTCGTTCGGACCATGAGGCCTTGGGAAGAAGCCGAGTTACGAGTGGTGGATTCTGCGAAGCTGCAGAAGCTCGCCAAGGCGTCGATATTCGTCCCCGGGAAGCACACTCCCGAGGCCGTGTTGAAACGCCTGGCTAGGCAGAATCCTACGCTCGCAAGGGGGCAATGGAGGATCCTCGGCTCAAGGGAGGCGGAGGATCCGGGCAAAGAAGGAAGGAGACCGCGGTGTCGGTCCTGCTAGAGGAGGCGGATGTCGAGGCCCTCAAGGAACTCGATTTCCGGCCCTTCTGCGGGTCAGCCAGGACACACTGCACCATCAGGACCGACAAGGAAGTGGTGGCACAGGCAGAGGACAGGGAGGAGGTGACCATGCAAGTGGGACCTTCCACGGCGGGGGATGGTGCGGGGACCCTGACTCCTAATGGATAAAGGGGGTATGATAGGAACCCGGAGGCAGCCGCTGTGGCAAACTCCACTATTCCCTTCACCCAGATCAACTTGCATCACTGCATAAGCGCTACGGCAGTATTGGCTAAGCGTCTGTCAGAGACACAGACAGGTATAGCATTGGTCCTAGAACCATGGGTTAGCAAAGGTAGAATCGCAGGCCTGGGGGGATTGGGGAAAATTATCCACGGAGTCGGGGACTCACTCAGAACCTGCGTGGTCTTGAGACGGGTGACCGGGGAGGCCTGGCCTAGGTACTGCGGTAAAGACCTTACCACAGTGGTGGTCACAGCCAGGAATAATACCGGAGGCACGGTTGAACTGGTTGTCGGGTCAGCGTACTTCCCATGCGATGTTGGTGAAGATCCGCCTACGACACTGGTCAGGGAACTGATAGGTGAGTGCGAGCGGAGGGGTAAGCACCTCGTATTGGGATGTGATGCGAACTCGCATCACACGATATGGGGTAGCTCGGACTGCAACAGCAGAGGCGAGGCCCTCTTGGAGTACTTATCAAGGACAAACATGGATATACTGAATAGGGGCGGAAGCCCACTTTCAGGAATATAAACAGGGAGGAGGTGATCGACGTGACACTCGCCTCGGGCAGCATCTTGTCGCGGTTTAGCGACTGGAGGGTCTCCGGGGAGGTGTCGATGTCGGATCACAACCTCATATGCTTCAGGCTTGGAGATGTGGTACAGCAGGTGATCCAAAGGAGAAACCCAAGGAAAACCCGTTGAACTGATTACAAGGCTGAGCTTGCAGTTAGGCTGATTGACTTTCCGAGGATGATCGACCGGACAGATGAAGTCGATAGGGTCGCGGAGCTCTTAGGGGCTGCTGTGAAAGGAGCTTTTGAGAGCAGCTGCGAAATGAGGACAGTGAAACTAGCCAAGGGGTCACCCTGGTGGAACGATGCGCTGAATAAACGCAGGAAAAAAGTAAGGAGGAGGATGACCGCCAGGCGTTTAGACTGGCCCAGAGAGAGTACAAGGCGGAAATAGAAAAGGCAAAGAAGGAAGGGTGGAGGAGATACTGCAAGGAGATGAGCAGCATCTTGGACACCGCAAGACTTGGGAGGCTCTTAGCCTGCACAGGTAACAGGACGGAGGCGATCAGGCTACTGTCCGGGGACTGGGCGGAGAACAGCGTTGAGGCACTTGGGCACTTGATGGCAACTCATCTTTCAGGAATGGCTATGGTACCACCGGAGGATGGGGCCGACGGGCCAAAGGACGAGGAGTCCGCGGTGGTCGCGGATATGGTGGTGCAGGAGGACAGAATTCGGTGGGCGGTGGGGTCGTTTGAGTCGTACAAGTCGCCGGGGGACGACGGGATCTACCCAGTGCTCCTGCAGCGCGGGTTGGACGAGCTCCTGGCACCCCTCACCACCGTATTCAGAGTCTGCATCGAGTTGGGGTACATCCCGACGGTGTGGAGAGTGGCAAGGGTGGTGTTTCTACCCAAACCTGGGAAAAAACACATGAAGGGAGCAATTAGCCTGACATCCTTTGTCCTAAAGGTATTAGAAAGGCTGGTGGACCGTTTCATTAGGGACGGACCATTGATAGAGCGTCCGTTGCATCCTAAGCAGTACGCCTATCAGGTGAACAGGTCGGTTGACTCGGCGCTGTGCGAGGCAGAAAGGTACATAAGCAGAGGAATGAGGAACAGGGACATGGTGCTTGCAGCCTTTTTGGATCTGGAGGGGGCCTTCAACTTCACAACCACGGAGGTTATCTGCAAAGGAGCAAGTGCACATGGGGTGCCTAGCACCATTGTCAGGTGGATACAGAGCATATTGAAATGGAGGAAGGTCGTTGCGGGGTGGGGCGTGAGTGAGTCGGTTGGCTATGTTAGTAGAGGGTGCCCACAGGGAGGTGTCCTCTCACCGACTTTCTGGGCCCTGGCCCTAGACGAACTTCTGAAAAGGTTGAACGAGGCAGAATTTTACATCTAGGCCTATGCGGACGATCTGCTGCTGGATGTTACGGCAGATGACGAAACGCTGCTGGTGGAGCTCATGCGCCAGGCTCTGTCCATAGTGGAGGAGTGGTGTAGGGAGGTTGGTCTCACCGTCAACCCCGACAAAACGGTGATGGTTAACTTCTCAACCAGATATAAGGTTGGGGAGCTAAAGGAGATCCGACTGTTCGGGGAGCGCCTTGCTGTCTCGTAGCAGACGTAGTACCTTGGTGTAGTCTTCGATAGAAAGTTAAACTGGGCAAAGCACCTGGACGCAGTCAGACGTAAGTTTACAGCCACCTACTGGGCGTGCAGAAGAATCTTTGGGGTCTCATGGGGACTCAGGCCTCGCATGATCCTGTGGCTGTACTCGGCGATGCTGCGGCCCAGACTGCTGCATGGTGCAATCGCCTGGGCATCCAGGTGCAAATGCAAGGATGGTATCAAGAAGCTGGACGTGCTGCAGAACCTGATACTTCGTGGTATCACGGGGACGCGCGTATCGGTGCCCTTGAGAGCTAAGGAGAGGCTGCTTGGGTTGCAGCCCCTGAAACTGGTGGTCAGGATAGAGGCCGGCAGGGCGAAATCACGAGTCCTCGGCGATCTGCAACGGTTGCAACACTGGGACGAAGAGCTGGAGGAGGAGAAGGCGGGCAGAATCCTGGAAGTCTTTGGCAGGGATAGAATACCGAGGAGGTACGCCTTCAGGAGGAACTTCGAGGTGATCTATCCCGACAGGAGGAACTGGAACGTAGATGCGCTTGGTTCAAGCGGCATAGTGTGGTACACGGATGGGTCCAAGGATGACAAGGGAACGGGAGCAGCGGCGTGGAGGAAGGGCAGCTCGACAGACATTGTCCTCTGGTTCGACCAACACGCCACTGTCTTCCAAGCAGAGGTTAGAGCGATACGAGAATGCGCAGAAGCCATGACTTCCAGTGGAATGAAGGAGGAGCGGATCACCATCTGCTCGGACAGCGTGACTGCTCTTCGGGCGGTGGGAACGGTGGAATTCCGCTCTGCGGAGGTGTGGAACTGCAGGAGGGCACTGGACGGGTTATCCACTGCGAATAGGGTTACTCTGTGCTGGGTAACTGGACACGCGGGGATTATAGGTATCGAAAAGGCGGACCGACTGGCGAAAAGGGGCGCTGCGCGATGTAGGGCGGAATACCGCAGATTACCGCTAGCAGAGAGCGCACTTAGAGAGAAGCTGGAGAGATGGATTACTACCAAGACAAGAGAAAAGTGGCAAACAACGACGATTTGCAAACAGGCTAGGTATCTTTTGGGTAGCGAAACTCCGGCTGGGTGGTGCAAGAGTATCGTGGAACTATCCAAGAGGGAGATTAGACTGGTGACAGAGTAGCTGACAGGACACTGTGACGTAGGGTACCATCACTACAGGATAAGTAAGGAAGGAACTGGTATATGCAGATGGTGTGAGGGGGAGAAGGAGACCTCAGCCCAGCTTCTCTGCCGCTGCCCAGCGCTGATGGCGGTGAGACGGAGGGTGTGGGGGCTGTTCCTCTTCGAGCAACAGGACCTGTGGGACCAGAAATTGGACTCCATTTTCAAGGTTATAGAACTCATAAAGGCCAGAATGAATAGTGGGTGAGGATAAAAAGGGGTAGAGCACAATGGGTTTTCGGCCTGAGTACTTGGGAGGCACGTCCCCGAAAGGGGCCACCAACCGTCCCCGACCACTATGACTATGACTATGACTAAATCCTAGAAACAAATAAAATCATCGATTTAACTGCGCATGCGCGTAGGCCGAACTTAAATTTTAATTCTCCAGCAATTTTCTGCAATTTCACGAAAAATGGATTGCGTTGCAATTTTAATTTTTGACAGAATAACTTGCCAAAAGTATCATCCTTATAGTTTTTGGGATCGCAGATTACGAATCTGAAGTGAGATTTGCAGTTTCCGACCGCACAATGGCCCATTTTATGGTCTCAGAGTTATAAAATCTGATATACTTGAAAATATAATTAGATTTAAAATATAATTAGAAAATATAATATGAAAGATAAGTAGATTTTTTTGTAATCTCTAGTACATTAAATACTCGCCGAAAAATATACGTAGACATTAGTAAAATTGCAACGCGATCCATTTTTCGTGAAATTGCAGAAAATCGCTTGAGAATAAAAATTTAAGTTCGACCTACGCGCATGCGCAGTTAAATCGATGATTTTATTTGTTTCTAGGGTCGGGTTTAAATCAAAGAGAATTTCACGAGCTTTCGAATGCTCTTAACTGTTTTTCAATAGGTTGCAAATCCGTTTGAAGCGGATTTCTTGATCCCGCTAACCTCGCGATCGAAGTGTGTGCGGCGCTCCAGCAGATAAGATCTTTTGGGGTCTTGGAGGGTGGTTTGGTGGGGGGTTGGGGGGTCGGTTTGGGTTATTGGGTTGATTGGATTTGGTTATTGGGTTATTGGGTTTCTTCTAAAAACCGAAGGAGGGAGAGAGGGATCCAGGCGCTCAGGGAGGTAAGGTGCCTTCGGCGAGGGGAGTGAGGGAATGAGAGGGAGTGAGAGAGAGAGGGGGAGAGAGGGAGATCTGCATCTTCGCAGACGGATGACATATAATATAATTAATATTAATGATATCATTGGCCGTACAGATTATCTGGCGCCACTAACCACAAACCAAACCAACCATTAATGATATCAATTATGTTTTTCAGGTGTATAAGTATACATCTAATAGGTGTATACTTGAATCTTCTCCGATTTTCTCCGAAGTTTGAAAAAACAAGTTATTGATTATTGTCTATTGATTATTGTCTATTGATTACTGACTATTTGTATTAGCATTAATAAAAAGTCTTGATTAATTTTTCATATTTATTGTTTTTTATTATTATTTATATTTCATTGGAAAAGTCATTAGCGGAATTTAAATATTAGTAATATAATGGAGCATGACAATGTTGAGCAAGTTGTTGATGAAAATCGTCGTCGCGGTAGACCTAGAATTAGACGTACTGCTGAGGAGGAAAGGGAGTTCCGAGAAAGACAGCGTGACAAATGACAGAGTAAGACGACACAGAGCACGGTGCGATAATAATGTCAATAATAATTCAAAAACATTGGAACCTAATAATAATGAAATGGAGCATGACAATGTTGAGCAGGTTATTGATGAAAATGGTCGTCGCGGTAGACCTAGAATCAGACGTACTTCTGAGAAGGAAAATAATAATATAGCGAAAATAAATAATAGAACATTCGTAGTAGATAATGATGATGCACAAAGTGAACAAAGTACTCGTGGAGTAATTAGGGGATCTTATGTTAAATATAGAATAGGCATAAGATCTGATATATTCAATGCATTTTTGTTAGGTCGTAGATTAGTTCAACAATGGATTGTTGATAGTTACGTTAAAATCGAGAAGGATCGTATTGAATATATTCGGCGCAATAAAAAACAATTGCGTGTGGCATCAAAGCAAGGATTAGTTGATCATTTAAATAATACTGCAAATGATATGAATTGTCAAGTAGGTAAAATAGTTATATTGCCATC
>JAWWEQ010045848.1:0-16736 GCA_035583055.1 Torymus tubicola | reverse complement strand
ATTTGACCGATGTAGAGCCCAAGTAGCGACATGTTCACGAATTCACCCTCCCATAAGAAGTTATCACTTCAAAAACTCAAAATGTTTTCTTTGAGAAATAGAATGCAAAGCAGTGCACTCCACACCTGTCTTGCGCACGGCACGGCGCGGCACGTCGCGTGAACAAGGCTTACCTCACTACCTAATAATCTTTCATAATCTTTACCTCGTTTATCGTATTCTTGGTAATGTATGAATGATATTATTCACATGATTAAAAACTACATTAGTAACTGTTGAGGAGTGACACCGTGGAGGCGCAGAACAGTACGCAAGTCAGGTTCTAAGGTGGACATAGTCAGCGCACCCTATTTCGCGCAGTAATAACGCTGCATCTACTCTTTTAGCTTCTATTTCTTGAAGAAATCATCTTGGGCACTCTTTGGAAAATATCCTTCCCTACGTAAAAAATGTTTAGCTTTCAATCTAGAGGGTCAAAAGAAATATACCTTTCGAGATATAACACGTTTTGTATTTTATGAAGGTAAAAATAGAAAATTTTGGAAGAACTGCTTACACCATTCCAAAGCTGAAGAAACCATATCTCGGAAATACTTGTCATTAAAATTTTTCAAGAAAGTTTTAGTATCCTAAACATAAGCTGGATATAGCATGATTTGGGGCTCGTACGCCATGCTGTGGCAGTTGACGTGAAACGCCTGATATAGGAAAAAAAACATTCAGACAGAGCTGAAAAATATGGTACAGATGACCAGCGTATAATCAAAAAGTTCACCAAGGTTCGACATATTTAACAAAGTGTAGAAGAAATATACAAGCACTGATGGATCGTGCCAAACATCGCCGCTCTTTTGGAAAGAAAAAACGCTCGTAGTATCCGAAAGTAAATATCCCTCGCCACCATGTGAGTAGACAAAAAAAGAAGAAAAATATTTTAACACCCCCACGGATGCACACGAAAGCGTGTTACACGTTAGGTGGACCAAAGCGGGAGAGTACCTTTTGGAACCAGACAAACCTAGCATCGTGAGAGGGGCAGCGATAATGCAAACGCTGTCTCACAAGGAGATAATGAATATTAAAGATCTGAACGGAATAATAACAGTAGTAAAGTTGCTTAATACATTTTCATGAAACAAAAAGGTTGTTATATGTGCCTCTATCGTAGGCTGCTCAAGAACTCCAAAAATTTTGTGATGAAGTATTTTTTTAATCACAAAAACCATTTCAATATTCGTAATTTTATAAATTTTTATGGTTTCGGGCATCAACAAAATACTTTTCCATCAGATTTTTTATGTTTAGAGCAACCTACCATAGAGAAACATATAACAAGCAATTTTCTGTTTGTTTCATCAAAATCTAACAAGCGGCTTGAAAAAAAACACAGAAGTTAAAAATATTAGATTTTAAGAAATAAGTCTTGAAAAACATATCATGAAAGTTTAAAAGTTATCAGCCATCAGATCACTTGTTTTTTCTGATATCTATTTAACAGTATAAAATTATTGAAAAATAAGATAAGTTACTGCTTATGTGCATTTAGAATCTTATGTCAACAGCATCAATTCAACTAAAACTTTTGCAATCTAGTTTTACTTTTACTCTTTTAATCCGTCTACTATTGACTGAGATTTTCAAATATTATGCTGCGTTAAATTATTTTTCCAAAAATTAACAGAAATATAAAATATCCAGCCAGTGGTCTGGAATCAATTTAAAATCTCATCTAAAATCTGAAAAAGACAATATGCTTATAACTAAAGGTACATGAATATATGAGAATTAATAAGACTATTTTCTCAAATATCATTTGATTTTATACATGTTACATGTATACATGTATCAGATTACAGTTTGCACGTATCAAGATATATATCATGTATCAAGATATATATGAAGTATCAGGATATATATCATGTATTCAATTCTCGCGGAATTTATATACAGGGTGTTCAAAAAGTCCTGAAACGGTTAAATAACTCGTTCTAAAAACATTTTCGCTGAAAACACTAAATAGGAAAAATTTAGAATTTTGAAAAAGGTATCTAGAAGAATTGCCGCTGTTTGGGACCTACTACAATTTTGGGCCTCGTGAGTCCCAAGTTAAATTTATTAAATGAGAACCTTTATTTTTTCCTCCAAATTCGTTTTCAGCAGAAACTTTCACGTTCAGATAGGTATTTTCGATGGCATCATGGACCTGTTAGGTCCAATGTATTTTTTTTCCTATAAAAATGTGTTATTATTCGTGAGTAGTGCTTTTACAGTATATTTTCATAGTTTATTCAAAAACATTAAAAATAAGGCCAATAAACTGGCCCTAACCTGGGCTGGGTTAATTTTTATTTTGCCTTAACTGACTGGATTACTTTCAAGCTTACCTTAACCGATAACTTTTACTTCGCTTTAATTGGCGCGTATATTTTAATTTTGAGGTCAAATAGAAGTCACCATGTCGTACCCAGGCAAGAATTCTACAAGTTCAGAAATTTTTGTTCCAATAACTTCCGTACAATGCATCCTTTGTAGCTGACTGGGTGGTTTCCATCTCAGTTCGCGCATTTCACTTTCCGTATTTCTTCTTTAATTGAACGATTCGTTGTGAGATGCTTTTTTTGCACAGTAGTTTTTGCTAGATCCATATTCTTGGCATTTTATACATTGAAAGATGTCTTACGTGTTAGTTCAAACGTTAAAATTAATTTTAGTAGTTTATCAAAAATACTTTTATTATTTCCATTTGGTTCTAGTTCAACAAAGAATAATGGAAGTGGTTTCTGCATTATGCTCTACTTTATATTTGTAACTCGAATTACATTGTGTTCAAATTTTTCAATTTAATTTTTTTGTGCATTACAGTAACAAACAAATGCTTATTTCGCAGTACAACTTCGTATTCTTTGATCATATTTCCTTTAGTATGTGTAAGATTCCGTATTTTTCATTTTTAGTTAAGTTTAGTATCTCCCTATAATATATAGCTGAAGTGAAAATTTTGTCCCACCACTTTTGACCAAGAATTCCGTCAAAACGGTACCCCACGTTAAGATAGATAAAATGCCACTGTTAACGAAAATGAAAAATGACAGTGATTTCATATAAGTATAATTCTGAAAGAAATATGAGAGTATAGCTTATGAACAGCATTTTTCACCCAATTATTTTTAGTTTTAGGTGCATTCAATACCTAACCTAATACATAACCTAAAAAAAATAAAACAGAATTAAAATTGATTTTTTCTTAATTTATTTTATATCTACAGGACTAACTACACCGGAAAATTATATATTTTAATGTTTTCTTTGTACTAGAATTTTTTCAGATTTTTTGTTATGGTAGGCTGTACTCAAAAATGCGAAAAACCCTATTTTCGGCCATTTTTTGAGTACGAAATCAGTCAGAACCCAACGAAAACACCCCACTGTTTGTATAAAAGTGCGTATTGTTTGTGATTTTCTTGATTTTTGGTATATTTTGGATATTTTGCTTCGTTTTTGAGCTAAAAATTAATAAAAATTCTGAATTTAATGATGTAATTTTATCAATATTAAAGGATTTTTGTGCTCCAAAACGAAGCATAATTTCGAAATATCTTACATAGACTTTTTTTCTTGTAATTGTTCGTAGAATTTAAATATATTTTTTCAGACTTGTATAACAGATTTTTTTGAAAATCAAATCCTAAATGAATTTTTTTAGGTTATAAAATGGATCTTGGCCTGTTCTGGAATTTATACAGATACTTTGTACAATAAAAAGGTATCTGCATGAATTTTTCGGTGGCCATACCTTTGATCGGTTTTTTCTGTGTGAATTTTAATGTTTCATTGGGAGGTATGTGAATGACAGTGTACACATGTAGCTTTGAAAATATTTTTATTGAGAAACTAAGAAAATTTTACAAAAAAAAAGTTCTCTTGTGTTTATCGTGAAGCATGCTTCCCTGTGGAGTTATAAATTAATTAAAATCGGTCAAAAATGCAGAAAATGCTAAAATCGCCAACTTTGACCCTCTGCCACTAAAAAAATAGAAGTTAAAAAGATCTGAAAAAATTGAGGGTAACACATGAGAATGTTACGAAGCGATTTAGGTGATTTTAAAAGAAAAAAAAATTTTAACCTCTCGATTTAACTTCGATTTAAAGAACTATATACAAAGAGTTGCCCTTTGTTTTGGTACGAACTGATGCCCTCTTTAGGACAACGGTCGTTTGTTTTTGGCATTGCTGCTGCATGAAAATTGAGGGATGCTTGCTCTCTTAATTTTTCGCTGCGTTAGTGCAGTACGGAATCACCATTCAAAAAGACATCTGTAAAGTACATCTATATATTTAATTAAGAAATTATGTTCTTTATATCAAAGCAATCTAAATTAATATTCTCAACTCAATTGTCAAATGTTTCTGTTTCTTGATTTCATTAACTAGGTACTTGTCCGAACAAATATTCAGTTATCATGCAAATGAATCATATAAAAGCAAATCTATGAAACTTTTGATTCTGCTATAATACGTTAATACGAATACTATTCTATGTAAATAAGCCCATTTAGTTCTTATTTTTTCATGAACCTAACCTATTTTCGGAGTTACTAGAAAATAGTACATTTCGATACTAGTGCGAAAATTTGATTTCCCGTGTGACTGTTTATGAAAAAGTTACACCAGGAGGAAATCAACTTCTCACACAAGTGTCGAACCGTATTTTTTCAGACTTCGTGCCAGAAGTGAGATTTCTGCACGCATCATTTAGCACAGCGTGCGAGAAATTGAACTTTTTGCACCGAGTGTGAAAAAATAAATACTGTTTTTAACACAGCGTGCGAAAAACACTATTTCTCATGCTTGTTTTCAGTGCGCAAAGCAATAGATTTACACATCTGCTTTCTGCACGCTCCGTCTAAATATATATATATAAACATATTGCTTTGCACAAGGTAAGCAAGCGTAACCAACTATACAAAATACTTGCTTTGAGCAGGTTTCAAACTCTTTGCTTAAATATTTCTCAAAAGAAGTAAACAAACCCTTATGTATTTCATGAAATTGTGGGCGCTCGGGCTAAGCCTAATCAAATCGAACGATGCTACGACTATAAATAAATCCACGCTAATCATCTCAATTCCCAACTATTGGAACGATGAGGAGGGTCAACCCATAAGTTAAAACACAAATTACATAATATTTTCCAACGTTTCGCTGTACTTGGTTATCAGCCTCTTCAGGGAACTGTTTATTAACCATAAAAATAATATATGTAAAATTAGAACAAACAGATATCAAACAATGTATAAAATCAAAATGATACAAGGATCTTAACTAACTCTAATATAAACATGTTAAAAATGTATTAAAAGTGATTGTAGTAATAACTACATGGTCAAAATTAATGTGAGTCAAAACATACAAAAATTAAAAATTAAATACGAAGAAATTTGACTACAATTAATATACATAGCCATAGCTGCCTACGCAACACTATCAAAACAAACTTGCGATTCTAAGAAACATGCTACCTGTAGTATCTGATGGCTGTAGTAATAGAAGGACATGAGTGTTTGATATAAATGTGTGTGTATATATATATATGGGTCAGAATAATACTTGTTTAAAAAACCGTGCACACGTGTCTGATGGATTTTTCTGAAAAACTAGGAGCTTATTATACACCAAAAAAAAAAAAAAATTTTGCCAATTTTCAGCCCTCTAGGTGCCCTAGAAGCCAAAATATGGCCATTTAGAGGTCGAAAAATGGCGTATTTTTAGCTGTTTTTACCAATTTTTAAATGTTTGTCAAAAAGCGAGTTTTAATTTTTATTTCACGTACCAAAAACGAAATTCTTCGTTTTTTCAAGACAAAAAAAAGTTTTTTCTCATGTCCAAAAATATGAAAATTGACGGAGATATGGCACTTTGAAAGTGACGATTTTCGCAAAAATCGCGTGTTTTGCAATTTTCGAGTACATTTATCCATGCGTTACTGAATCTTTTTTGAGCCAAAAACTACCGGACTATGTTGAAAAAATGTTCTAAAATGAGGTTAAAAAGGTTTAGTAGTCATTATAGACCTCTATCCTTTTCTATTGGTACTATTACTTATGTGAAATATCAAAGTGATTGAAATATCAGAATTTTTTTCTTGGAAGAGAAGGACTTTCTGAAAAAATCACTAAGAGTAAAATGTTGTTAGAATTGTCCGAAGAATGCACTGGAATTTTTCCGAAGCATTTTGAACAATTTTTTCAATTTTGCAAAAATTTTTTAAGTTAAAAAATTTACAAAATTGCTCGAATTATTTTTTAAAAAATTCAGTGCATTTTTTGATTAATTCTAAGAACTTTTTACTCTTGATGATTTTTGTCAAAAAATCATATTTTTGGAGAAAAAAATTTACGAAAGAATACAACAAAATTTTGCATTTAGGACGCCATTTTCAAAACACTATGCAACACTAAACAAAACACATGTTTTCTTAAAGCTTAGACATTTATGCCACGGGATATTGAGGTTGCAGGTTCATTCAGAAAAGTTATATTCAGATAATTTAAAATGAATTATGTAGGGCATGACTAGTTCTACACAGTAACACTGATAAATTAAGAAATAATAATATATTTGACCTTGAAATTGAGACCCCCCGAAAGTTTTAGACTTATAGGTATCTCAAAATCCTGAGGTGGTAGTCCAAAACTAAGGTCATATTTGAGGTCAGCGCATCTACCTTCATAAGGATATAATAGTCAGTGTTTTCGTACAGACTACTTTTTTCTTTTTGTGTGCTTGTGTAATTATGACTATTATAAATTAATTTTAATAATAAAGGCATAATATTTTAAATAATTCACTATGATGTTATTTTTGCAAATGAAGAAATAAATACAACAATTACGTTTGTTTCTGAAAACATCCATTACTCTGAATTACACGACGAGAGAACTTAAGGAACGCTGCGACTTTACCAGATACAGCAGACACACCGCTTGTTTCGCGAAGCAGCGCTCCCGAATTTAGGAGAGCTGGAGTCCTAAACCCGCGGACGTCTGCTGTTGTTTATTTTTCCATACTGCACTAGCGCAGCAAAAAATTAAGAGCAAGCGTCCCTCAATTTTCGGGCAGCAGCAATGCCGAAAACAAACGACTGTTGTCCTAGAGAGGGCATCATTTCGCAACAAAACAATGGACAACTCTTTGTATTGTAACGGTGTTACACACCGCTAAGGCGAGTCGGGATACCGCCCGAAGAAACTCGGCGTCGTAGCGCCGATCGTCTGCTCCTTGAAGGGACTAGGGAGCGCGCGCGGTAAGGGCATGTGAGACTGACTGAGATGGCGCAGAGGAGGAGGGAAGCCCCCGTAGAAGAGGCAGCTCGTCGGCGGCAGAGTGAGGAGGACGCGTTACGCGAAAAACATCGCCAGATGGCTCAGGCCCATGCGGAGGAAACAGCAGCTAGGCGACGAGCAGCCGAGGCTGGAATCTCGCCCGGGGAACGCATGAGGCGTTGCTACTTCTGTGGCCATCCAGGGGTCAGAGATTTTAACTTCTGCCCGAATCGGCTCTATCACCCAGAGGTGCCTTTCTTATTAAAGAAGAAATAGGTTGTAAAAACGATGGAAGGGGATATCCTGGGGGTGTACGTCACCGGTTATCCGTGCGTGCACCTCTGAAGTAAAAAATAAAGAGGCCGTCGGCCGTGGATGGATCTTCCCTTCTTTTTCTTATCTATTCCCTGAATTCTTGATCCCTTCCTCGCCCGTGTTGTAGAGTCTCGTACCGTGATGTTTAGACCGCGTACGTGACGTCTAGGAGGGAGCTGTAACGGTGTTACACACCGCTACGGTGAGTCGGGATATCGCGCGAAGAAATTCGGTGTCGTAGCGCCGATCGTCTGCTCCTTGAAGGGAGCGCGCGCGGTAAGGGCATGTGAGAGTGAGTGAGATGGCGCGAGAGAGAGAGAGAGAGCGCCGCGACAATTAAGAGAGCAGTGAGTTAGTTCGAAGTTAACCGCTCCACTGATCGTACCCTCGTGTGTTTCGTTTTGTTTTTTTCTTTGTCGGCGAGACAAAGAGTGCGTGTGTGCGAGTAGATTCGAAGAGACATCGCCAGGTAGAATTATGCAGGAGGCTCGTCTAGGCGATTTCTGCGAGGAAGATTGGAGGTATTTTTCCACGGGTAACCGCACAGCCGAATCACCGCAACTAGGAAGGCATTCCACGGATCCTAGCGAAATCAACAGTGTAATATTGCGTCATGGCTGGCCAGCATGGTAAGCGCGAAACAATTACTTGCGTCTAATTCTTCGTACAGCGCGTGTACGCTCTTAACGATAGTTCGAGTCCTTTTGCGAGAAAATAGCAGCGGCTATCCGTCCGGCGTATTTCCTCTCTCTTCACGGGAAAGTCGGCGAGCGACAGTGAGCGACGAATTGTGGTTAGTTCTTTTTTTTACGCATTTGTGTGTTATCCTCCCCGGTATATGAATTGACCAGTTTCCCCGAAAGGTTGCTTATTAGATGAAAGATTTTGAATACTAGTCGAATAATCTAGTTGAATAAATTCATTTTGCTTTCCATTCTCGGGATTTCGCGCACGTTTTCAGGGCGCATTTCCCGGCAAGTCGAAGCTGCAGCAGAAGGACGCGAAGGTAAATCCGGCCGAAACCGGCATATTAACAAATATCCTCGCGCGGCGAATAATTGATACAGAAGTATTATTTGTGCGGGATATCCCTGTTACATGGCGCCCAACCTTTACTAAAAACCCACGCGAAAGTTAACGTGAACATTGAAATTAAAATAGGCAACGTGGTGAAGCGTCACCGAGCATTAGGGAATATTAGAAAATTCTATTAGAATGTATTTCTAATAGAAAACGGACGAGCGCGCGCGGCAGTAGCCGATAGCGCGCAAGGACACACACAACGCTGCAGGCATAGGCGCGCAAACCAAAAGGTAGCGCGCCGGGAGAAAGAGACCCGCGCGAACCTAAACAAGCGCGCATGGAGACACAGTCCCGCGCAACTTAAACATTGCACGCTCGAGCAGATACACGAGATTTCAGCTCGTAAATAAGTCGAGTTAAAGTGAAATAATATTTCTATGTTCGATATATTAAATTCATGTTATTCTCTTTATACACGAAAGATTGTAACAGGTCGAGTATGTATGAGTGAGAAGTAGATATATATGCGTAAATAGATATGTGTATACGACTTATACACATGAAATTCTACGAAATAAAAATATAATAACAACGACAATACGATAATATCATATATTACTAGGATAACCTTATGAGAAAATAGAAATATTAATAATAAATTAACGTGACATTGGTGTGCATAATTATTTACAAATAAATTATTTAAATAAAAATCATAGCAGAATTTTCGTTTGTAATTAGTGATAAATAAAACACGGAAATATTTGATCAGGCGAATAAATGTTTGTTATTTTAATTTAGTTGCAAAAATAAATTAACATAACAATATTAATTGTTTTTGTATTTTACATAAAAGTAAAATTAATTTTTGGGTTGATAGTAACGGAAAAGAAAAATATACATTTTGTAAACCAAAATTTTGCTATAAAATATAAATAACGTGTTGTTATTGTGCGAATGTGATGAAAAATAAATATCGATTAATATTATTGAGTGCCGATGAAATTATTGTTATTTATTAAAATAAATAGCAATTACGCATTAGTGTCACGAGAAATTTCATATCAAGAATAATTTTTTTTCTTAATTTACGTAATTTACGTCATTAAATAAGGATAATTTAAGGAATAATTTAAAAAAAAAAAAAAAAAAAAATGATAACTTTCACAACGTTCAAATAAAAATAGATGTATAGAGTGTTTTGAAAGTTAAGAATATTTTATCTATGAGAATTTGAACTCGATTTATTTAATAGAAAAACAAACAATATAAATCAAATAGGAATTATTTTTTTATAAGCGAACCAAATAAAAGCTGAAATCTCGGTGGGTATTTTAATCTCAAATAATAAATCTGTTCTGGTAAAGCATAAAATTATACTACGAATATAATTTTTTTTGTGTGGATACCCAAAAATTAATTGAAAGTGAGTACTGGCGCGTGCAGAGAAGAATAAATAAAACAAAATGCACAGTCAAATGAAGATACGATCAGCGACGTCGAGCAATGGGTCTTCGAGCAGAACTTAAACGAACTACATGAAAATCTAGTAAAGTTAGAATTAAGATCAGATGGAACACGAACCAGCAGAGTTCGGAGGTTGATACAATGGATGCTAGGGAAATATATAGCGACAGATTTCATTCAAGATGACGAGGAAGAAGCCGCACAAGCCCGCAGAAGACAGCTCCGGCAAACACTTATTGCAGAAGCAATACAGGCCAAATGCGACGGGAGCGAGTTCATTCTTAGCCTATTGCATAACCAGAACATAGAGCTGCAATACTCTGAAGACGAACCATCAACTAACCAAAAAATCAATGGAGATGATTCACCCACTTGAACGGATCGGACGGAGCAAGTCACCGTGGAACAAACGAATGGCAACAGCATAGATGAAGCCGCGCAGAATAGTACAGGGCAAGCGCGAGAAAGCACGATGTTGCCTCTCGTAGACGCACACGGAGAAACATTTTATGTGCTGAGAGATTTCGGAAGGATGCTCGCACATATGTTAGGAGATATACGGCGTCTGAAAAAGCAAACGATAGCACACGAAGAAACAAGGACAAAAGCCCCAGCGACAAGCACGTATATTGACGGACATCGACAGGTGGACTTCCAGGATACGTTCACGCAATATGAATACGAGCCGGAGCAGACGAGAAACATTACTCCGTCTCCACGACCTGCTTCCCCAGGACAGCCGCAGATGGGTAACCCATGCAGCGGCTGGAGGGGGGAGAATACCAGCTACGCCGGCAATAGGTAGCAGGCGCGTACGAATATGGATATCCATCAAGATTGGACACAAGCCAGCATGTCTTCAGGTGGAAGAGATATAGGGCAAGTTGTCAGGAAATGGAACATTTCATTTTCCGGAGAAAAATGTCAGAGCATGGATGCCTTCTTAACGCGACTCGAGGACTGTCGCCAGCTATCTCACGGTGGTATGGAACAAGCAGGCAATATCAGCAACGGTTAGCCGCTGAGGCTAACGCGCGTACGCAAGGCCCAGAAGAGCCAACGCGAGATTACATAACCTGCTTGTTGGCGATAATGGAGAATCATATACCTCGTCCGAATGAAAGTCAGCAGCTCGACCTCTTACATCGAAATCTATTGCCGCATATTCAACGATTGATAAAAAGGGCTGAAATCCATGATGTAGAAGCCTTGCTTGATCAAGCAAGTGAAATATAGCAAGCAGTCGAGTGTGAGAAAGTTTATCGGCCACCTCCACCCCCTGAAACCACCCTCCTGCCGGAGATGGCATATAAAGGAAAAAAGTGCGAATCAAAGGTGCCGAATAGCGCCATCCGCGCTGTAGTGTCCGGAAATAAGAGAGAACCGACTCGAGTGGAGGAAATTTGGAGAATCAGATGAAATGGTTGACCTCGAAAATGAAGGCCATCAACCAAAGACCCGAAGAATTCGACAATAAGATAGCCGGAGAGAATTCTGGCGACAGAAAGAATTCTGATTCATTGAAGAGAAGAGATAGTCGAAGCGAGAACTTTAATCTCATGGGAAAGGCGAAAGCAGCCGAAACTCGGATAACCGGAGGGAAGATGCTAATAGTCGCCCTCGGTTTGACCCCTCTCAGCCGCTAACGTGCCATGGTTGCGGACGTCTGGGCTTCATGCAATTGCCCTGATTATTCGGGAAAAGCCAGCGGGAGCGGTTAAGCGGGGTTGAAACCGCTCCCCGTATAGAAAAAACAGCCCCTAAGGAGAGACAGGAGGGGGGTACAGAAGTATCCGCCCCGCACCCAGAAGGGAAGAGAGCTGTCTCGGGTGCCTCTGAAGGGAATAAGGGAGCCATTTTGGTGAGAGAAAATGCATCAGTTGTTGTAAGAAGCGCAGCTGATTGGTTGGACGCCGAAGCTAATCCAGCCACTGTCTCAGAAGAGATTGGCGACTCCTTACCAGATGAAGCTGAAGAAGTGTTATCACTCGAAAGCGCTGAAGCGCCGTCCACGTTTCCAGGAGGCAGTATTCGGACACACGCCGCAGAAGCGGCGAGAGTGGATAACCAACAGAGAAAAAGCTCGATACCCGAAGGAAAAATTCCGGTTGAAGAGCCGATTAGTGTAGCCGATTTTAAAATACCAGCTCTGTACGACCCAGGCGCTTCGTGCACAGTGATGGGTCCGACAGAGCTGCAGCTAGCGACGGCTCTGAATAAGAAAATCATTCCGACTCTCGCTGGGCAAGCAAAACTGCCTGACGAGGTTACAGTCCGCTAACAGGTCATGTCGATTTGCCGTTAACCGTTGGCGGCATAACGAAAGAAATTCGTGTATCCATCGTACCGGACTTGGCCGATGATTGCTATGTAGGGGCGAATATCGTCCGCGCTTTTCAGGCTATCCTAGATCCTGCTGACGATCACCTCTATTTCAATAAGAGAGGAGGATACGTGCAGCTCGAGGTAGCTAGCGTCGAAGATGGGACGACGCAGCTATCAGCGATCGGAATAGCTGACACGGCGGACAGACCGCGAAAAGAATTAGAAAAGATTTTGCTTCTTGTGCTGCGGGATCCGCCGAAGCGGCTGAGATGCACGAAGTTGCGAGTCGAACACGAAATCGACATTGGATCTGCAAGGTCTGTTAAACAGCGCTACTACCCGGTGTCGGATAAAATGGAGGAAGAAATTTATCGCCTGGTCAAAAAACTATTGGCTCAATGCATTATCGAGTCTTCTAATAGCCCGTAGGCTAGCCCGATCGTCATGGTGAAGAAAGAGAATGGCGATTATAGAATGTGTGTGGATTATCGCAAGTTAAACGCCGTCACCCAGGCGGGCGCCTATCCAACACCATATATGGCGGATATCCACAGGAAAATACGTCGCGCTCGATATAAATCGACGATTGACTTAAAGAGTGCCTATCATCAAATACCTCTCAAGAGTGAACATAGGCCGCTCACAGCATTCACAGTCCCTGGCTTAGGACTGTTTCAATTCAAGAGAATGACCTTCGGATTCAAGAATGCTGGTGCCACTTTTCAAAGGGTCATAGATTGGATAATTGGCCCGGAATTAGAGCCGTTTGCGTTCTCTTATTTCGGCGACGTGATCATCGCGTCTAGTGACTGGGAGACGCATAAGAAACAGCTAGAATTTGTCCTCAGACGCCTGTCAGACGCTGGCATGACGATCTACAGAGAAAAGTGTGTATTTGCGCGCCCTGAAGTGAGATATCTGGGGCTGCTGGTTAACCGCGACGGGATTAAACCGGATCCGGCGAAGATTGAACCGGTCATGACCTACTATTCCGAACCGAAGAATCTCAAACAACTTCGACGCTTTATGGGGATGGCCTCGTGGTCCCGTAAGTTTATCAAAGACTTTGCGATGATCGCGAGTCCACTCACAAGGTTAACCAAGAAAAATATTAAATACGAGTGGCTTCATGATCAAGAGAGAGCGTTTCAAAATCTCAAAACGGCTCTTGCCACCGCGCCTGTCTTACACAGTCCTGTAAAAGGTGGCAACTTCATCATACAAACTGATGCTAGCGATCATGGTGTTGGTGCTGTGTTGTTGCAGGAAGTCGACGGTGTCGAGAGAGTGTTAGAATTTGCCAGTAACACACTCACGCCAGCCGAAATGAATTATTCGGTAACCGAGAGAGAGTGTTTGGCGGTGGTATGGGCCATTCGCAAATTCCGTTCGTACGTAGAGAGATACCACTACAAAATCGTTACTGATCATAGTAGTTTGCAATGGTTACGTACGATGAAAAATCCCACCGGAAGATTGGCTCGGTGGGCTTTAGAACTTCAAGCTGAGAGTTTTGAGATCGAATATCGGAAGGGAGCTCTCAACTACGTACCTGACGCTCTGTCGCGCCTGATTGAGACCGAAGGGACCCAGATGAGTGCTATAGCACGGTCGCAGGATACTAGCGATTCATGGTATACCCGGAAAGTGTCTGAGACGACGAAATCGCCGCAAGATCACCCCTGCTGGAAGGTGGTGGGGGGAAACCTATATACCCACCGACCTAGTCCTTATTTGGGAGAAATCCTCGACCAAGACGCGACTTGGAAGTTAGTTGTGCCTGCAGATCATCGGTTAGCCGTGATGAGAGAAGATCATGATGCCCCTGAAGCTGGAAATCTCGGGAGAGATAAAACTTACGCTAGAATAGCGTTAAATTATTACTGGCCGAAGCTCTATAAAACGATAGACGAGTATGTTCAAAGCTGTGATGTATGCCAACGTATGAAGGTCGAGCAGCAGCCGCCGAGGGGCAAGATGGGCGAGCACTTAGTCGAACACCCCTGGCAAGTCGTGGCTGGCGACATAATGGGCCCTCTTCCGCGTAGAGATAGACAAAGAGTGCGTGTGTGCAGGTAGATTCGAAGAGACATCGCCGGGTAGAATTGTGCAGGAGGCTCGTCTAGGCGATTTCTGCGACGAAGATTGGAGGCATTTTCCACGGGTAACCGCACAGCCGAATCACCGCAACTAGGAAGGCATTCCACGGATCCTAGCGAAATCAACAGTGTAATATTGCGTCATGGCTGGCCAGCATGGTAAGCGCGAAACAATTACTTGCGTCTAATTCTTCATACAGCGCGTGCACGCTCTTAACGATAGTTCGAGTCCTTTTGCGAGAAAATAGCAGCGGCTATCGGTCCGACGTATTTCCTCTCTCTCCACGGGAAAGTCGGCGAGCGACAGTGAGCAACGAATGTGTAAGTGTGTGTCTTAGTTACGGCCTGCGCGTTCTGCTTTTCTTGTTCTTTTTTTTATATATCCTTTTCCCTTTTTTTGTTTAATAAATTGTGGTTAGTTCTTTTTTTTTACGAATTTGTGTGTTATCTTCCCCGGTATATGAATTGACCAGTTTCCCCGAAGTATTATTTGGGCGGGATATCCCTGTTACAGTATATATTTAGGAACTTTATCGTACTGCCAATGACAACAGTACTCCTAAAGTTCTCTCGGTGCAGATGCAGTGAGACATAGATGCAAACAATAACATGGATTACTATATCTATAGATATTAGTTATTGCACGATGTTTACTGGTAGTGCGTCGAAAGGACTATATTTATTCTGTGTTCATAACTACAGGTCTGTATTATTTACTACACTTTATAATTATAATCTGAAATAATCCAGTAGAATCATGGCTATAGTGCCTCCACACTATCACTTTATTAGTAACATATAATATGTACATGCATAAAATATCGATTAAAAAAATTTTGAACTTATTATGTAACCAAAAATCAAGAAAATCACAAATAATACGCACTTTTATACAAAAGTGGTATGTTCTCGTTGGATTCTGACTGATTTCGTACTCAAAAACACATCAGTGGTATCGGAATATATTAAATATTGACAACGTATGTCCAAAAGTAATATATCAGTTTATTTAAAAGTCAGTAACGGTTCTACTAATTATTTAAGGCCCATGTAAAGCCTAAAAGTGTCTGAAAATAGGGTTTTTCGCATTTTTGAGTATAGCCCACCATTCCAAAAAATCTAAAAAAAATTCTAGTACAAAGAAAACATTAAAATGATGAAATTGAAGGTAATGGTAGTTTTTTTTTTAATAAGTATTCCAAGAATGCAGCTAATGGCCAAAGGTTACTACCAAAATTTGTTAAATGAATAACAAAGATTTCTTTATTTAAATTTGCAACGTTTCGGTCGTTTATTTGTTACGACCCTCTTCAGGCAACTGGTGAAAAAAGATACAACAATTTACAAACTAGTTATAAATAATAATATAACAAATCAATTTAGTACAATAGTCCAACTTACATAAAATGTCAATAATTGAAATAATATTACGGAGAACCGTCCGTTTGTCAATGAAAAATTAATTCAGAATTTTTTAATATATACCCAAAATTGATGCATTGGTGTGTGTATATGTAACCAGATGGAAGTGTGAGTGTGCTAATGCTATTGGTTAGCGGTGAGGTGGGGTGCAGCCGACTCCGACGAGTTTTGGAACAGAGAGAGGTATGAGGAGAGCATCTTATTGGTAGGGACGTGGCATGAGACACGAAGTCTGTACGTGAATCCAAAACAAAGTATACCTACTATAACATGATCTTCTGATATCTATTAAGTTAAATGTTAGAAAGGAGATAGAAATTCAAAATTTTTAATCATGGTGCTATATTTCTTTGGAAGTGTATTAATCTCAAATTGTTTATTCATATATTTCTTTTGTGTATGTATGTATAATGCTTCAGAGAATAATCTTTTTCCTGTATTAGTTTCCTGATCAAGAATTTTAACTGTATCGAAGTTTATAGTGTGATTGTTTTCTATTCTGTGTATGTGTAAGAATGAATTTCTATCTTCTTCTATATACTTCTTATGGTGTTCTTTTATTCTGACGCCTAATCGCCTACACATTTGTCCAACATACGACGCATTACAATTATTACAATTTATTTTGTAAACCACATTTGATTTTTCTAACTTTTCACATTTATCTTTTGCTAACATAATAATATTGTTCATTTTGTTTTGTGCGCTAAATATAACATTGGTATGGAGTCGTTTGAAAAAGTATTTGGCAAAACCTTCAATT
>JAWWEQ010045837.1:0-16746 GCA_035583055.1 Torymus tubicola | reverse complement strand
AACTAGTTTAGGCACTTTTTTGATTTTTGGTTTAGTAGGTACTTGTGTTAGAGATTCAACATAGGTTTTATTTCTCACAGTATTTAAACTATTTTTGCTATTGTTCAATTTTTCTTTAGTTAAAAGTTCATTCAAAATTTGGTTTTTTTCTTGCACTTCACTGAGCAGCTGCTTCAATAGGTTGTTTTCTATTCTCAATGTTTCAGTTTCACCTAGATCTTCGTATACTGTGTCATTATGCCCTTTGGTTTTATTTTGTTCGGTTTTAGATTCAAATTGGGAGAAACAAATATCCAAAAACTTAATAGAAAAGTATTTACCGTTTATTGCTCGGTAAAAGAAATATAAGAATGAGCAGAACAAGAATAGAACATAAAAATAATACGCTCAGGTCGTAGCAAAAACTAAGGCACATACACGTTCGTTCGACGCGAAACTTTCCGTGGAGAGAGAGAAAAATTACGTTGGACGGTTAGCCGCTGCTAACTTCCGCACAACAAAAATCGCTTTAAAGATCGCCGCTCACACACATAAATCGAACGCATTTACAAACCTATAGCTTACCGGGCTGGCGTAACGGAAATCACTGCACTCGAAAGTCTCTCAGCAGCTAAACTCTTCACACCACAGAAAGCAACGAGAATTTCACAATCAAACTCGTACACGCATGATAAAAGAAAAAGCAAGAATATAGTTCTTTTAACGCGCCACCAGTAAATATCGTGCCGTAACTAATATCTATAGATATAGTATCCCATGTTATGGTTTGCATCTATGTCTCACTCCATCTGCACCGAGAGAACTTTGGGAGCACTGTTGTCCTAAGCAGTACGACTGCGTTACTAAATATATACAAAGAGTTGTCCTTTGTTTTGCTGCGAACTGATGCCTTCTTTAGGACAACAGTCGTCTATTTTGGGCATTACTGCTGCACGAAAATCGAGGGACGACTGCTCTCTTAATTTTTCGCTGCGCTAGTGGAGTACGAAAAAATAAAAGACAACAGACGTCGGCGGGTTTAGGACTCCAGCGCTCTTAAATTCGGGAGTGCTTCTGCGTGGAACAAACGGCGCGTCTGCTGTATCTTGTAAAGACACTGTTATGTCGTGGGTTATTAAATGAATAGGCGTTCCACTGACCATGTAACTGTAGTCGAAATAAATGCCGGAGACTGGACGCGTGTTGAGCCTGTGAGTGCTCGAGCTCGACTGACTAGTCGGGACGGAAGGCAGCAGCTAGTGCGTGAGTAGTGCTGCCAACCCTAGGTTGCTTACATATCATCGCAGACACAGCATTCCTTAAATTCTCTGAGTGTAATTGAAAGTAAATAGTTGTTTTCAGAAACAAACGTAATGTTTGTATTTATTTCTTCATTTGCAAAAATTACATCATAGTGAATTATTTTAAATATTATGCATTTATTCTTTAAATTAATTTATAATCCTCATAATTATTAATTTGTATTACTCATATATTTTTACTTATATATTATTATTTCTCTATTACTTACGTATTGCTTACGTATTAATATAATACATAAATTACAATTTAAATATTTAAATGAAATTCGCTTTAATTAGAAAGAATCTATATTGAAGAAATTTCAATGTTTTTTATGTGATAATAAATTGAACATTCAACCATTGTTTGAGTAAGCCATAATTATAAATGAGTAACATGCTGTGGGTGTAGAAATAAATTGAGTCACACACATAAATAAATTTAAATTCAGAATATATTGTATAAAAATAAATTATCGCACAATATTTACGTAGTAAAAGTTCAAGCTGTATATAATTCTATTATAATAGGTAATGATCTAAATCACAATATGAAAATTATCACTTTCAACTTAATTATGACTGTTCAATCTAATTACAATAAGTTATTTCACTAAGTAACGCTAGAAGTTGAATATCACACAGTTTCAGCGAGTTTAACGTTCAAAATTACAATCTGAGTTTTGTTAAAATTGATAAATTATAATATAGTAGCTATTATTCAATGGTTGCAGAAGTTAGTTTAAAGTTGTGTATTCCAATACTAAATTTTGTGTGTGTAAGAGCTGATGCATACATAATATAGACCCTTAGAAGGGGAGACTAACCTGTGTAACGAATTTAGTGTTGCCAATGAATTGAGTTTTACCGTATAATGATTGTGAAAAATGATACAGATGAGTGTGATTATACAGATGAGTACAGTTGAGTTTCTTCTTGCCGCTTTATATTTAATTATGCTACTAGTTGAGGTACACCATTAGATATTACTGATTTAATGATATGTGAGAATTACCACCGGTTCCATGTGCTGAATGTATATGTGTTGTGTGAAGTAAGGTTACCTCGTGCACGTACACTGCGTATAAGAAATTCTGAGCGATGAGAAAGCCGTAACGCTGATAATCCCTCCGCTGAGTCGAGCCAAGTAACCAGAGTAATTCACTGACGATGTTCTATCAGTGATGCCGAGGTCGAGCCAGTGATGGTCGTTGAGAGAAGCCGTTACAGTTGGAAACCAGGCGAGCAACAGGTGGCGGTGTGGTGGTTCAACAGGTAGAGAGCAAGAAAGAACACTTCCTTCTTTACGTGAGAAAACCAGTCAGTGTGGCGTCTTAGCTGTTCTGCAGAGTGAGTAGGACCGCAAGGGGTGGGAGTACGCGAGATTTAAATTACCTTAATTCCCAAACAACCTTTTATGAAAATTAAACAAGCTTCAAAACTTTTATATAAGAGTCAATTTAAAAAAAATGTATACAGAGAAAAACAGTATTTATTTTTTGTAGTAAAATAAGTTAGGTGGATGCAAAAATAAGAACTACATGGTCTCATTTACATAGAATAGTATTAACGTATTATATCAGAATCAACATTTCCATAGATTTGCTTTTATGTGAGTCATTTGCATGACAACTGAATATTTGTTCGGGCAAGTGCCTATTTAATGAAATCAAGAAACAAAAATATTTGACAATTGAGTTGGAAATATTAATTCGATTGCTTTGATATAAAAAACATAATTTCTTAATTAAATATATAGATATACTTTACAGATATCATCTTTCATGGTGATTGATTTAGAAGTTATTACACAAAATCATTAATAATCATTGTTTCCCAATGACCAGTTTTGCTTAAGTAGTCATAATTTTATCGTGCAAATCACCCTTATGAAAAGTAGATAAAAAGTTGATTTGTAAAAGAAAAAGGAAAATTCATACTACAAATATATGAAGGTCTGAATGAATTATTGTGAAAGAATCAATTTTAAGATATATTTTTGAGTTAATCGTAACCTTTCATTCCAAAAATACTTGATATATTATAATTATGTCATAAAAGATAATATGCGAAAAAATATTATAATTACTACGATATACCTTGTGCAAAATGTGCTCTAATTTCATTAACAAAGCTCTAGATTAGATCTGAATTACATACATAGAGAACTTAAGGAACGCTGTGTCTTTACGAGATACAGCAGATACACCGTTTGCTTCGCGCAGCTGCGCTCCCGAATTTAAGAGCGCTGGAGTCCTAAACCCGCGGACGCCTTCTGTCTTTTATTTCTTCGTACTGCACAAGCGCGGTGAAAAATTAAGAGAGCAGTCGTCCCTCGATTTTCGAACAGCAGCAATGCCGAAAATAGACGACTCGTGTCCTGAAGAGTGCATCACTTCGTAGCAAAACAAAGGACAACTCTTTATATATATTTAGTAACGCAGTCATACTGCTTAGAACAACAGTGCTCCCAAAGTTCTCGCGGTGCAGATGCAGTGAGACATACACGCAAACCATAACATGGGATACTATATCTATAGATATTAGTTACGGTATGATATATGCTGGTATCGCGTTAAAAGAACTTGTAATTGATCAGACTACATGTCTGTATCATTTACTATACATCTTGAAATTGAACAGACTACATGTCGGTATCATTTACTACTCTTTATAATAATAACCTGATGTAATCAAATATAATCATGGCTATAGTGCCTCCACACTATTACTTTATTAGTAACAAATAATATGTACATGCATAAAATTTTGATTAAAAAACTTTTAAACTTATCAAATAACCAAAAACCACGAAAATCACAAATAATACGCCATTTTATACAAAAAGTGGAATGTTTTTGTTGGGTTCTGACTGATTTTGTACTCAAAAACACATCAGTCGTATCGGAATGTATTAAATATTTACAACGTATGTCCAAAAGTATTATATTTGTTTATTTAAGAGTCAGTAAAGGATCTACCAATTATTTAAGGCCCATAAAAGGTCCAAAAAATAGCCGAAAATAGGGTTTTTCGCATTTTTCAGTACAGCCTACCATTCCTAAAAATCAGAAAAAATTCTAGTACAAAGAAAATATTAAAATATACAATTTTGCGGTCTAGTTAGTCCTGTAGATATTTTTTATTCTTTTAGGTGAGTTATTGAATGCGCCTAAAGCTAAAAAAAATTAGGTGAAAAATACTGTTCATAAGCTATTCTCTTATATTTTTTCGAGAATTTTTGATATCAAGGAACCGGAGAAAAAAATAAAGTCAGAAAATGCGGTGTTTGGGCCTTACTGGTATAAGGACGGGAAGATAGTAGTAGATTTTTCCCTCCTATATGATGGAATTTTGGGAATAAAAATTCCTACTGAGCAAAAGTTAAGATTAGATGAAGGTTACTGACAAATCAATAGCCAGCAAATTAAATTAAAGCCAAAATTCGGAAATAACTCAAATCCAAATTTTAACACAATTACACACAAACCACAGAAACTAGAAGAAAGAGCAAAATCAAAAATAACAATCGAACAGAAAGGATTTCTGAGAAAAATGTTAGATGACATAACTGAAAACAAATTAAATGAGCCGAAATTAAATGAAGGAAAACAACAAGAATTACAAACAGAAAAACTAATCGAAAACATGGAAAACTTAGGAAAAGTTGAAGAAACATCTAGTGAAATATCTTATGAACCTGGTTTGATTAACAAAAATGAAGTGCAAGTAATCTCTGAAATAACATTTGTAGCGAACTATCATAGCTAGCAATAGTCAACACATTTGGATATCAAAAAGGTGTGAGTGGGGGGAGGGGGAAAGAGCCGTGAGCAGATCGACGCCGAAATTACCGCTCCTCGTTCACTCCGAGAGCAGCGGCTACACAAACCAGTCGGCTTACAATCTCTCTCTCTCTCTCTCTCTATCTCTCTCTCTCTCTGCCTCTCTCTCTCTCTGTTGACATCTCGCTATATCGAGAGATAGAGAGAGTGAGACAAAAAGTATCGTGCGCGCAGGGATTGGCTCTTGCGATATTTCGGTTAGCCCCACCGCTGCGCTGCTGATGAAGCGCTGGAGTGGGGAAGGGGACTGAATTTTTGGTCTGAAAATTTGACCGATGTAGAGCCCAAGTAGCGACATGTTCACGAATTCACCCTCCCATAATAAGTTATCACTTCAATAAAATATATTTGTGCGAATAATTGAATGGGTGTGAAACGCAGTATGCGCGCTGTGTATGTAGTTTGATTATATTAGGTGATTAAATACGTGACATAAACTCTCTTGCTTTGGGACCCTTAATCTGGGAATAATAACAGTGATTTTATAATTTGGTTATTAATTCTATATGTTTATAAAATTAAATATTTATATATGTAAATAAAATGAATAAAAGTAATTATTACAATTGGCGCTCCACTCGTGGCAGCAAGATTGTCTATGTTGAATAATTAGTTAGGATAGAGTAATTTAGATAGGTAAAATATTTTATTTGTGATAAATAACGAGTGAATTTGGTTGGTGTCGTTAAACTCATTCTTAATGCCATTGACACACTCTCCAACACAAAAAGTATGGCAGGGACAAGGACGAAGCCAAGTGAAACGCTTAATATGGAGGTAGAAGATTTAAAGAAACGGTTAGATGACATTTCCGCAGAGGCGGTGACAGCGCGTAGTGAAAATGAGCGACTTAGGAATGAGTTAGACACATTATTAAAGCAAAATGAGGCATTGTTAGCGAATCGCGATGAGAGAGATCGTATACAATCAGAAAATAACAGTAAGACTGAGAATGGCACACAGACGTTTAATGAGAGAAATGTAGACAATAATAGTTTGAATCATAATAGCAGTAATGCTAGCGCGAGTGCTAATATGAACATGTTAGAAAATATAAATACAGAGTTGATGCGAGAAATCGTTAATCATTTTGAAGCTATACAGGTCAATATAAATATTCCAACATATAATGGTGAAAAGGGAAACCGCGCGGAGTTTATTGAAAAGATCGAGAAGTACTTTTTGAGAAAACGGATAAAGGATGACGCTCATAAGTTACTAGCTGTTGAAGATGCTTTAAAGGATCGTCCTCGCTCGTGGTTTGAGGCTCAAATAAGTCCATTCATTGATTTTAATCACTTTTAATCACGATTTTTAAAGAATTTTTATTCTCTGGAAGCACGGGCGAAAAAGAAAAATAGTTGGAGCACTCGAAAGTATCAATTTTCAGACGATTCATATACGGAATATTTTACAGAACAAAGACGCATAGCCAAATATTTTGACCCGCCAATGGACTCCTATGAGACCAATTACCATATAATTAAACAACTACCCCCGCGTGCGCGCGAGATTTTATCGGTGGTGAACTATTCGGATACAGATTTAATAATACAAGCGCTTCGTAGAATGGACTCTTCCCGTAAAGAAAATTTTGACAGTAAAAAAATAGTAGAGTTAAATGCGAAAGGTAATACATCAGGATATAGGGCGTTGAATCAACAATTATTGACGGAAAGTTCTGATGTAAATAATACACAAAACATCGGTGTTGATCGATCGTTTAGATCACCGCGAAATAATAGCCGACCGGAAAAACAAAATGAGCATGATCGAAACAGAGATGGTATTCATCAAACCGTGACGACCGCCACCTAATACGATGAACAATCAAACAGAAAACGGACATAGTAAGCTGAACTGCGCATCGGGAGGAGGCATATGTACCTTAAGACGTTCCGAATTTATAGAAGATTTGTGTTGGGATGTAGAAGGCAATAATGGCCACGTTAAGGGTAATAGTAAATTTCCGGTAATAAGTCCGCGAGTTCAAGCTGAAATTTGCGCGAGAACAATTGAAATGTTAATCGATTCCGGCAGTGAGGTTACTTACATCTCCGAATCAGCATACGTTAACTTTAAGAAAAATATTAATGATATTCCCCAGTTACCGGTGCATAATCTAGCTGTTTATGTCGCAGTTGGGCGAAAAACAATTAGAATAACAAAACAAATATATTTACAAGTGAAAATTTGGAAATTCGAAATAGCGCATAGGTTTTTGGTAGTAGCGGGATTATCGACGGACGTAATTTTGGGCGCGGATTTTCTAAAAGCGTATGGTGGAATTATAGATTTCAAAAAAGAAACGGTTGAATTGATGGGTGAATTAGTCCCGAAAGATATTGTAATGTACAGGTCGGTTATTAGTAATGATAGTGTTGGAGAGCCGCGGTGTTATGGTTTGAAAGTAAACATGCAAAGGTATGTCCAAGAGAAAGATACTCGCGCGATGGATTATGAAATAAGGGGTGATAACGAAAATTGTATAGATCAACAAGTTAATTTTGTAGAGAAAAATAAATCGGATAGTACGAAAATAGAAAAAATAAACAATTATGATAAGTATTTGTACGAATTAAATGATAATGAGAAATTACAGATTCAGGATTTGTTGCATAAACATAGAGAAGTATTTTCGGATGATCCGGGTTGCACGGACTTATACGAACATGAGATAAAGGTGACGGTATCAAAACCTTTTGTTAGGAAATCGTATCCGATCCCTATACATATACAAGCAGCAGTAGATAAAGAAATTTAAAAAATGTTAGAACAAGGGATAAAACAGCGCTTATGCGGTGAATTTTGCAATCCAATTAGAGTCGTTAAAAAAAAGAATGGGGAGGTTCGCGTATGTCTAGATGCGCGATGGTTGAATAAAATAGTTGCAGTCAATAATGAGTCACCGCTGCGAATAGAGGAGATCCTACAAAAGCACGAGGGAGCTAAGTATTTTTCGACAACGGACTTGACAAAAGGCTATTGGCAAGTTAAGCTTACACCAGAATCGAGAAAATATACAGCTTTCCTTTATAATAATCAGATGTATGAATTTACAAGAATACCGTTTGGGTTAAAAACCGCGGGTGCGGGTTTTATGAGGGCGCTATCGCTTGCACTACAGCAAATCTCGCATTTTGCTACGGCATACATTGACGATATTTTCAGTTTCGTCAAAAACTTTCTCGGAACACTTAAGTCACTTAGATGTACTATTCAGCGTTTTAAAAACGGTAGGGATCAAATTGAGTATTGAAAAATCCTTGTTGTTTCAAAAACATGTACAATTTTTGGGTTTTATTTTAGATTCACACGGCATAAGCGCAGACCCCGGGCACGTAGAGAAAATCTTAAACTTCCCGTGTCCGGAATTACAGGGGTTTCTTCGGGTTTGTGGATATTACCGACGATTCAATGTAAAGCACGCTAATTATGTCGAGCCATTTCGTAATCTTTTACAAACAGGAAAAACTTGGGCATGGACTGAGGAGCACACGATTGCCTTCCAAGTCCTCAAAAGAAATTTCACGCAAACCGTCACTTTATATCACTTCATGGTAGATAAAAAATTTTTCGTGCAAACGGACGCTAGTGATTTAGGAATAAGCGGTATCTTATATCAGGTTGATTCGGAAGGGGATCCGCGAATAATTTCGCTTGTAAGTAGGGTGCTCACGAATTACGAAACGCGATATACAACGACGGAATAAGAGCTACTGGCTATTATATATTCCATATTAAAATTCCGTTACTATTTGATCGGGTCACAATTCGAGATTGTAACTGATCACAGATCGCTCACATTTTTATTGATGTCGCCTTTTAATAGCTCACGGTTGATGCGCTCGATTCTCGCGTTACAAGAGTATGATTTTGTCATTCGCCATTGTAAAGGAACCGATAATGTAGTAGCCGACTTTTTTAGTCGTAATTTCGCGAAACGGTCAGGTCAAAATCATTCCAATCACCTTATTTGGAATTGTGTACGTGCGATTCCCGATAAAAAGAATGTGCCGATCTCTAAAGTTAGTACAGCGCTAAAATTAATTGCCGAAATTACACTAAAGGGGGATATTCTTAGGGAACTGCGAGATCTTAGTACGCATCAAGCGAATGATGAATCAATAAAAATTTTGAGGGAAAAATCGCCAAAAAATTTAGAATTCCTAGAGGAAAACGGTATTATTTATGTAAAACATGAAATCTATAATGAATGGAAACAATGTCAGCGGGTAAAATTCTTAATTTTCAAAATGGAAGGCGCTTATCAGTTCGTAAGTGTTTCTGAACCAAATGAAATTATAAGCGTGGACTTCTATGGGTCTCTCCCACGTTCGAGAGGAGGCATTCAATATTTATTTGTCATTCAAGACCTTTTCAGTAAATCACTAACCTTATATGCAATTAAAAAGGCGAATACGCTTACTTGTATTATCAAATTATTAAACCACTATTTTGTTCATATTGGTACTCCGAAAAAAATATTATCCGACCATGGAACCCAGTTCGTATCATTGCGGTGGAAAACTAAGCTCGAATCGCTCGGTATTAAAGTGTTATACTCGTCGATCAGGCATCCTCAGAGTAACCCCGTAGAGAGGACCATGCGTGAAATCGGTCGAATGTTTAGAACATATTGCTCAGAGCAACAGATCAAATGGGTCTCTTACGTGTCGTTCGTTCAGGATTGCATTAATTATACTACGCACCAAAGTACGGGTTTCACTCCATATACATTACACTTTAATAAAGACTCGAAGGAGCGAATTTTATCGATGTTCCCGCGTTTAAAAAGGACAGTCGTGGCGCGTGATGTTCAAATTCGATTAGCCAATGAACGCCTGCAGCGTGCGTTTGAACGTCGGTGTGCCTCACAAAAAAATACCAGTCGTTTCAAATTGGACATAGGCGACTTAGTACTAATTTGCGTTCCCCACTTATCTAATGCCATTCAAAAGCAAACGCATAAATTTTTTCACGTTTATGAGGGTCCGTACAAAATAATCAGAAATGCAGGGGAAAATGCCTTCGTTCTTAGTTTGCCAGATGATGAAACGATCATAAAAGGGACTTACAATAGATTTAATCTACGCAAGTACGACTCCGATTCTGACGTCGCACAATAAATTATTTGTACAGCGAAATACAACTATGTAAATATCTTATTGTTGAGGTTAATTTTAAGTATATTGTAAGCAGATCGCATGTTTTAGTATGAGTGAGTAAGATTGTGAGTTTTTAGATAGATAGTTGCTTTTTTTTTATCTTGTAAAAATTACATAATCGTACGCCACTTATATGTTACTATTTTTTATGGTTTTAGATTATATATAAAAAAAAACCATCAAAAGGGGGTGATTTGTAGCGAACTATCATAGCTAGCAATAGTCAACAGATTTGTATATCAATAAGGTGTGAGTGGGGGGAGGGGGAAAGAGCCGTGAGCAGATCGACGCCGAAATTACCGCTCCTCGTTCACTCCGAGAGCAGCGGCTACACAAACCTGTCGGCTTACAATCTCTCTCTCTCGCTCTCTCTCTCTCTATCTCTCTCTCGCTCTCTCTCTCTCTCTCTGCCTCTCTCTCTCTCTCTCTGTGTCTCACTCAAACTATATATATTGTGAAAATCCCGAAAGGGGTAAGTACGAGTACTTGAATTATTTAAAGATTACGGGCAAACACTAGGTTTTAATTAAAATTAAGACTACGATGATATTCCATTTCGCATACATAGTCTTGGTCACGGGCAAGCCGCTGCACACGTCATAAGTGCCTCCTGGTGCGATCCAACTGCAATCGTGTGATTGTGTGCAGTGAAGTAGGCACAACCGACACGTCAATCACAGCATTGCCATTGCGCGTCATAAACCCAACATCACGCAAATTTGAGCGACGCATGAAGTCAACCCTGCAGCGACCCAGAAAGCTGAAGAGGAGATGTAGTAAGCCGCAGTATAACAACCTGCAAATTCCAGGTGACCGCCGATAGCAGTGTTCATTACGTAAAAGAAAACAGTAGATATCATAATTATTTCTAATAATCCCGTCGTTCATTCTCGAAGTTTCTTTTTTTCTGTGTTTTTTTATGTTTGTTGATGCGTAATCCGTAGGATTCCTTTAGCATTAAGAGAATATATATATATAGAAGCGAAATCGAACTATAATAATATGTATTTGTGCGAATAATTGGATGAGTGTGAAACGCAGTATGTGCGCTGTGTATGTAGTTTGTTTATATTAGGTGATTAAGTACGTGACATAAACTCTCTTGCTTTGAGACCCTTAATCTGGGAATAATAACAGTGATTGTATAACTCGATTATCAATTCTATATGTTTATAAAATTAAATATTTATATATGTAAATAAAATAGAATAAAAGTAATTATTACACATTGTATGACGATGTTACGAAAATTTTAAATAAGGTTTCCGAATTACACCAAGATGAAAATGAACTATAGAAAAAAATGTAGAACGATATTTCAACTGAAGAAAAAACATAAGTACATTATGAAGAAATTCTAAGAAGTAATGAGGCGAACATAAAAGTATTAACTAATAATATAAATATCATTTTCGACAATAAGGATGAAACGATAGAATTCAAAGAGGTTTTACCAATAGATTATAAACAATTTTTGACAATAATCAATAATAATGAAGAATATGAAAAACTTTATAGAGATAAAAGGGAATATGATTTTATATCATATGAAATAGAAAATTTACCTGAGGGTTTCCAATGAATTGATTATTTGGATATAGACGAAAATAGGATATTAAATGTAGGAAAAATTAATTTTGTTGAAAATAAGGATCTCAATAAGAAAACCAAAATATCCAATCGCGAAGAAGAATTATTAGAGAAAATACAATACAAAAATTCTTCAAAAAATAGAACAGATATAATCAAAGAATTAGTAATAAAAAATAGCGACATGTTTGGCTCGAAGGAGATGAATTAGGAATATGTAATGTAGAAAAACATGAGATAAACCTGACAAATGACAAGCCTGTATATGTCAAACAATTCCTTTTGCCACATAAGCTAAAAGAAATAGCAATTGAAGAAATGCAAAAATTAATAAATAACAATTTAGTAAGAAAATCTAAAAGTGCGTCCAATGCACCAGCTTAGATAGTAGGCAAGAAAGAAATAATACAAGGAAAAAAAGATGGCGTTTGGTAATAGATTACAGGTAATTAAACGAAAAAACAGTTTCAGATCCGTATTTGCTACCAAATATCACGGAAATTTTTGATGAATTAGGAAAAACAAATTATTATCATGTCATTGATTTGAAATCAGATTTCCAACAAATCCCGATGAAATCAGAGGATATTTCCAAAACCGCATTCAGCGTAAATCCGTTGGGACGTTTTGAATTCCGCGTGTTGCCCTTCGGTTTGTAGAACTCTCCTCGGACTTTTCAGAGAGTCATGAACACAGCATTGGGAGATTTAATCGGAAGAATTTGAAAGATTTAATATAGTAGCTCCACAGTTAAAAGAAACAAATTTGAAGCTAGAACCCGAAAAATGCGAATTTCTTTTAAAGAAAAAGTGTGTTATTTAGGGCATATAATAAATAAAGATGGTATAAAACCCGATGCGAAAAAAGTTGAGGCAGTAAAAAACTTCCCGACACCACAAAATGTTAGAAATATTAGAGAATTTTCGGGACTTTCGAACTATTATAGGAGGTACATAAAAAACTATGCGAAGATAACAAAACCTCTAAACTTTCTATTGGAAAAAGATGTGAAGTTCGTCTGGGGAATAGACCAGGAAGAAGCTTTCAAAAATATTAAAGAAAAGCTCTGTACAGCACCAGTTTTGCAATACCCTCGATTTGATGAACCGTTTATTATCACGACGGATGCTTCGAATTTCGCTTTAGGTGCAGTGCTATCTCAAGGGGAAGTAGGCAAGGATCCGGCGGTAGCTTATGCGTCAAGAAGTTTACATAAGGCGGAGCTCAAATATCATACTTACGAAAAAGAAGCTTTAGCCATCATTTTCGCAATAAAAACGTTTAAAAACTATATATACCATAGATTTAGACCATAAGCCCCTTTTATGGTTAAAATCAGCGGACAATAACATTAGGGTACAAAGATGGAGACTTCAATTATCAGATTATGATTTTGAAGTTATCTATAAACCAGGAAAACGAAACGCAAATGCAGATGCGGTACTCAGAAATCCAGCAGAAATTTTTGTAGTTATACGAGTCCAAAAGAATCGAGAACTAAATGGAAGTATAGAATTAACAAAACCATACTGAAAAAAAAAGAGGCCAAAATCGCCGAAGTGCGGCTTGTGAGAATCACCGAGCTCGCTTATGCTGTAATTGCAGCACAGTTCGGTAATTTTTACTACACTCATCGGTAGCAAATTTTCCGCGATATTGGCCACATAGTTTTAATTAGAAACTCAAATCTCAATAAAGTTGTGGAAAAAGAAAATTTATTAACATTAGAAATTAAAATAGTACATTTCGGACTAGTTTCGAACAGTATTTTATACTACGAGCGCCGAAAAATCATATGATTTTGAGGTTAGGTCATCTCCGAGCTTAGCAGCACCTTCGGTAATTTTTACCACACGCTTCGGTAGATTCAGCCTTACTCAGTAGCGAATATAGCATAACCTCTACTGCCCGAGCGTTTCGGTAATTTTTACAGCAGATTTCGGCAGTTTTGGCCAAATTTTTTTCTCAGTGCAATAAGTAATGTAGACAAAATCAAAATTATAAATGAACGCCTAAAATAGTATTTACGGACAGGGGAACAAATTTTTCTAGTAAATTAATGAAACAAATAGCAAAAAGATTTAAATTCGATAAAATAGAAACAACTGCTTTTTCACCCCAATCTAACGGATCTCTAGAAAGAGCACATCATCCGTTATGCGAATATCTAAAAAATTTCTCCTCAAAAAAATTCGAATGGGATGAACTTTTAGAATTCGCACAATTTCATTATAATACGAGTGTACACACTGGCCATAAAATTTCGCCGGACGAAATAGTTTTTGCTTCTCCTGCTAGAATTCCATCTAGTGAACCCGTTAAAAAATCAGAATTATTGCCTACATTTAATGGGTATATAGAAAAATTAATAAAAAACATGAGAGAGATTGCTGAAATAGCAAGAGAAAATTTAATTGCTTCAAAGCAAAAATCTAAAAATTATTAAGATAGATTCACAAATCCAATACCGTTTGATAAAGGCGACAAAGTATGGCTAATCAAAGAGCCAAAACCGGGTAAACTTGAAAAAGACCATTATCAAGGTCTTTTTGATATATTAAAAGTAAATAAAAATAATAATATCACAATTAATTATAAAGGAAAAGCAAAAACTGTGGATACTGGGGAATGCGACTTCCATGAAGAAGATTTACAAGTATCCAATACAACCATAGAATTATTACAATTAGCGGAATTTAAAACAAATTACGTAATTCAATGTAAAATAGAAATAAGACGAACAATATATCACTGCGGAATGTTCAGTCATTTAGGTCCTGTTGAAAACGGTCTACAAGAATATTTATACGATGTTGGCGCCGAACAATGTAAATTCATTCATAATACGGGAGTATTTAAATATAATAATTTTCATACCATAGTGAATATTAAAATAATCGAAACAAAAACAGTAGGAATTGATCTATCAGGAAAAATCGAAGGGAAATCCTGTTCAGGAGGCACCTAAGCGGATGATTACAGAAGTTGGGATAATGGACAGAATCATAACGAAAACAGAACATCCTAAATTATTTATTTACGAAAAAACCAATGTAAATATACTATTCGATACCGATGTAAGTCCTCAGCGAGATTTAATTAATATAGATATTTTTGCGTATACCACTGCGAAATTTGTGCATGTAGAAAAACATTTTTCGGCGCAACTTAAGAGTTTGTATTTAAATATTGTACCTAAAATGTGCGAGTTAGAGAGAAAAGAAATCCAAAATTCCTTATCCCTTACATCCAGTTTCCCAGATGGATTGGCTTGCAACATTATGCAGAAGCCAGGACATATCGGTAGGCTTGCAGGAGAGGCGGTACATATAGTTAAATGCAGCCCGATTAATGTAAAAGTTGAACATAGTAAACAATGCTACGAGGAACTTCCTGTAACATCTGGACATACTACTTGGTTCCTTACACCGAAAACCCATATTACGATTAGAACAGGAACACAAATCGATTGTGATACGATAATTTCACCCTATTATAAAATAGAAAATAACTGGATAAGTTTAACACCTACGCCAAGAAAAATCGAAAAAAATATCACAGTTTTTAAACCCAAAATTATAAAAAATTGGAGACCAGATAAGCTAAATTCTTTAGCAAAAAGTGGATATATACACAACAAGATCTCGAAAAAATTGAAGAAAGATTACTTTTTCCAATGGAAAAGAAATCTATAATGAACACAATAGCAAAGTTTACATAGAGTGCAAATTCTGCAAAAGATGATTTAATGAGCAATTTTCTAACAGAGAAAACATTAACTCACATTGCCGAAAGCTCGTGGAACAAGTTATTAGAAAAATACGAAGAATATGTAAAAATAAGCTCAGGAATTATTATGACATTACTTATAATACAGCTAACGAAAATGATAGTGGATATGATAATAAGAGGATATACACTCCAAAAATTATACGGATGTTCCAGCCATCCACTTGAATCAAAATGCACATCTGTAACGCATCTATTAGTAGTGTTGAGCAAAATAAATGATGCGGAAAAAGGAAATTTAAAGAAAAAGGAAACAGTGACAAATGAACTTCAAGAAGTTGTAGTCACCAAACCCACCATATCTATGCCATCGAGAAGAGAGCACACATCTGGAAATTTAGAAAAACATGAACTACAAGAATAAAAACTAAGAAAGGTTGTCAATTTCAAACCCTTACCACCTCTTCCACCATCACCTCCCATTGTAACCAGTCCGACAAATCCTACATCCACAACACCGAAAAGACCAAAATTACAACTTTTCGCAATCTAACATACATAGATTTATTAGAGACGAAATAATACAAAATATTTTTTTTCTTGGAATAATTTAAATTAAAGAGAGACCTTCAATGTTAGTCTACATATTAAGAATTGTTTACTGTTTCAAGCGGAGAGGGAAGAGAATGATCATTTCAATCATTCTCTATAGAATAAGTTAGTATACTAGCAAAAATGAAACACGCTACGAATGTACTATTTAATTCGTTTTTAAGATAACGAATTTATATTTTTCATTATGATTTCATTTAAATTAGTTTACGTGATAGAATAACCGAATAACCGAATAACCGAATAACCGAATAACCGAATAACCGAATAACCGAATAACCGAACAACCGAATAACCGAATAACCGAATAACCGAATAACCGAACAACCGAATAACCGAATAACCGAATAACCGAATAACCGAATAACCGAATAACCGAATAACCGAATAACCGAATAACCGAATAACCGAATAACCGAATAACCGAATAACCGAATAACCGAATAACCGAATAACCGAATAACCGAATAACCGAATAACCGAATAACCGAATAACCGAATAACCGAATAACCGAATAACCG
>JAWWEQ010045826.1:0-16747 GCA_035583055.1 Torymus tubicola | reverse complement strand
TATACACGTACGTGTGTGTCCCCCGAAAAAAAAGCAAATATAAAAGCAACGAGGGACGAAGCTCGCGCACATACACGAAATTTCCCAGCTGTTCGCGCGTTATCTGCCTGTGGCGATCAAAGATGGCCGACCGACGGCCTCGCTACTGCTGCTTCAACCCTTGCTATATATATATACCAACGCCCCGGCTATCTGCGCCCCATCGGGAGGATGCCGACATAATGGGAATGCCCGCGTGTGTGCGTAAGTTGTTGTATTATAGTAGTGGTATACGTCTGACACGCGCGTATGTGTGTGTGTGTGCGAAGGGTTATTCGTTTTTTTTGTTAGTTACGCGGATGTTAAAATAAATAAAGTTGTTGGTACAGAACTGATCTAAGTTTTAAGGTTATTGGGATACTTTACAGTCGTACATTCGATGACACTGTAATGTTGTATAAGAAAAATACTCGCGCTCTTCTTCTTCTTCTTACATCACACGTCGACGCACCATGTCTACAGCGCGTAATAAAGAAGAACAAACAATAATGTCACCCTTAACGTCACTCATATTTTATATATATATATATATATATACACCAACCGGAATGGCTCAATTATATTTCTCTTCGAATCTACTATATATAACCTATCCCTTAATCGTCCGCCCATTTACATTTCTATACCCCACACACATACACACGTCCCCAAAAAAAGCGCCGGTTGCAAGATCTTATCTTCCTCGCATAGAGCGACGGACACACACGCGCGCATCTGCGAACGCGACAACTACGACGTCCCGCAGTGGCTGCTTGGTGAAAAAGAAAAAAAACGAAAAAAAAGCAGGGCTATACGTGTATGTACCGAGTATTGTGCGAAAGACATATGTCACCCGCACGTGTATACACGCATGTATACATCGCTATTGTCTCTCTCTCTCACTACTAAAGCGATTTCTGAGATCGCCGCGTTAAGATATTTATATACATATATATCTAAGCTACATACACTATTCGAATGCCGAAAAATCATGTATATAAGGACCTAATGGAACCTCCTAATTTCCACGATATACACATATATATGTAAAAAGATCGAAGTGGTGTACGCTATATACAGAGGCGTAGGGCATATAGTGACGAGCGGTAGTATCCGCCCACCTATCAGTCACTCGGCCGCACTAAATACAACGTCGTCGGTGAGAAAAGTCGCGCCCTACCAACGCGTTGGTATAATTTTTACCCTAACGCGTGAGCGTTCCATATACGTGTTTATTATTATGATGACCACCACGCGCCCTTTTATTTTCGTTGGAAATTGCTTTCTTTTTTTTTCGTTAATGAGGAACGAACGGCTTCCGTCAGGAAAAAAGATGTCATATAACGATAAGCCGTCACATCGTAGTATATACACACACACTTTTCCCAAATTATTACACGACGCGCGTGTGCACACATATATACAAATATAATAAGAAATCATCGCGTGTTTATACATGTACATTGTTTTTATTACATTGCGATCGATTCCGCGCAGTGCATTATAAATGAATAAAAAAAAAAGAAAAAACAATACACCACGCGACGCAGGAGTGTATACATGGAGGTCGGATTTCTTCGCGTTCGTGCAACGTGCAGTTTATTATTTATTCTACGTCGCGCGGGATAAATCGAATTCTCGCCGGCGCGCGGCTTGCAATGCTTCTCTATATACCACCGCTTATACTGCCACCACCGCCTTCGGTGTGTATATTATCGACCAATCCGTTGCCGCGGTACTTCCGCTTTCCCGCTCTCTCTCTCTCTTGTGCACCCAAGCCGCCGATGCATTTCGAATGCACATGCGGCTGGTGGTGGTATGAGAGAGGGTCGTATCGATTAATCAAGAACGCGGGAGGGAAGCAAACGCGATTTCTTCAGGGGGGACTAGATTCGGCTGAATGTTGAGGTGGGTAAGGATGTGGTGTATATAGCTGCACTTCATTATAATAAGGGATTTTTATGTATGACTAGTATATATACGAGGTGAAGTTGATGTTTCTTTGAAATCAATGTTATATATTAATGAAGGGGTTAGTTTTTAGTGGTCGTAAGGTTTTTCTTTCTTTTCTCAACCTAACCAATACAGAACCAGCGAGATCTTTTACATATCCAATACAAAAATATAATATTATAATAATAATAAAAGCATATGAGTACTCACCAGTCGTCGTTTAGGCTTGATAAGAGGCCGATTCTGTCCGTTCATCTTGTAGTAAAGTCCGCAAGCGTTGCAGAGGTAATGGCCGGTACCGTCCCGTCGCCACAGCGGCGTCGACGTCGCGCCGCAGTTGACGCACTCGCGACCCTCTGTACGTGTGTGTTCAACATCCCCCGAAAGAGAAGAAAAGGGTAGAATGCGTTAGTTTGTACTCTCTTGTGTATTATACGTACGTATATAAGCGCGGTATAGAGTATACTTTTTTTTTGTCTGGGATAGGGTGCAACACTACACATGTATATAGGCGGGAGAGATAGAGATAAGATTGTATCGCGAGTAGAGAAGTGAGAGATGAAGGTTTTAACGTTCGAGGGGTTGTTGTATAGCGAAGCGATGGTGTTTGGTTGTTTCAACCTATATATATATATATATATATATAGGGGATGATGTGGTATGGGAAACGCGTCGATCTCTCTCACTTTTCTTCTCGTGATTTTTCCTTATAGTTCGAGGCTTGGAAGTTTGATTTCGAGTGGTTGGTATAGTAATTCCTTTGTGTGGATTAAGACAATTTTTGATAAACAAGTAAATTTGTTATTTGAATAATTATGTATGATTGTTAAACGCTTTGACTGAAATCAAACTTCCAAGCTGATATTAATATTAATTACCAAGCACTCACAGTAGCATTTTTTTTAGATTCAAAATCGAGCATTTTCGAAGATAAGTATGTGCAACAACAGAAAAAAGTTGTAAACTTCGAAAATACTCAATTTTCATTCAACAATATCAAAGCGATCACAGTGTCTTAAACACTGCCATCGCCGCATCCATCACCAGTGATTCATATAAATGTAATAAAAAAAATTAGCATGCAACAGCGGACAGACCATCAAGCAGTTACCAGAGCAAAAGCAGAACTTCCCGTACACATAGTAATAATAATAATAATAGTTATTATAGATTATACAATTATATACGAATAAGTATATAATCAACGCAGTGGCTGTCACATATAGTATAACCCCGTGGCCCAAGGGTTAACTGCAACCCCCTGTAAAGGGTTATACATATAGGAAAAGGAAAATGAAGGATTAGTGGTAGTTTGATTCTCATCATTGCCCACAGCCATAGGCGCGTACGCGTGCGTGTATATATATAGGCACAAATACACACACACACACAGACACACAACAAACCGTGCGCTGAATGGACACCACTGGCTCTCTCTCTCTTTCTCTCCCTTTATCGTCCCCTCGTCATGTTCGTCGACTTCCTTGGCTCTTTCTCGTTGCGTTCCGAGATAGATAAAACGTATCATTGAATTATCACTGAGATATACGACGAGACGCCCGGTTACAAGCGTCCCACGTAATCGAATTACGTGGTGGCCCTCGAATCTCTGTATGTATGTGTGTGTTGATTTTTTTGTTCTCGATTAGGTAACCACCCTAACAACAGCTTAGTTCCTAATATGTCTGTTCCTATTTTAATTTCTTCGAGAGTTGTACAAAAACCTTCCAAGGTATAGTATTATTATACTTTTATTTTTATTGGAAAAAATTTCTTCACGTATATATAAGACCTCAAAAACCAGCGAATCGTCGATTAATTAACCGAATAATAAATAAGTAACGATAATTCCGTTATTTTTTCCAACCGACTGCGTATACATCACGCGTTTTTATATTTCTCAATGACGAGACTTCTACGTCCATTTGCAGCAAGTATGCACGCGATTTTTACACAGAACAACAACAATCACTTTTGATTTCTCGCGCTCTCAATTTTTCCCGGAAAGTGTGCCTCACTTGTGTGTGTATGTATATACGTTTTTCCTCTCGCATTCGCGCGCACTCTCGTGTGTCGCAAGGAAATTTAATTAGCCGAGGCGAAGCGAACTTGAAGTATAGAGGGGCTCTCCCCTGACTGTATATATATATATATATATATACCTATTGTTGCCGTCGTCGTCGCGCGAGTGCGCGGATTTTCGCGGAAACGAGCTGTACAACCATGTTGCGACAGCTGCTGCTGCTGTAGTGCGACGGGGAAAAGTCGGCCGTTGCGCGTCCGAGTTTCGAAAATAAAAAAAAAAAAAGAACGCGAGCGAAGTGAGGTTTGTGTAGCGTGGTATACAATAGATATTTTCGTTGTTGTGCCATTTTTTTTATTAGTTAATTAAGTTTAGTGTAGAGATTAATTATAGGTCGCGGTTGTGTGCGGTTATTTCGGTATTTTTCCATGTTGCTTTTGGTAGTAGCGATTAGTTGATTGAACGAAAGGTAAAATAAATTTATTCTAAAATAAGCTGACCCTGTTCTGTATATAGTACAAAAATAACTATATGCATGTTTTTCTTAACTTTGATTTTAGAATTAGCCTGAATTACGTCAATGTCATACGCTTTTTTAATAAAGAGCCAATGTATAACAAGGAATTTCGTCATACCTCTTAGATCACCTTCATTCTATAATTTTCGTCAATTTTCACTTTAAAATATAAAATTCTTTTGTTTTTTTTTTAATATTAGTCACTCGACGATATTTTTCACACTATTGTACACGCGAAACTTTTTTAATCGACAGTCGGATGTCCAGACATCATTGATTTTTCGATATTCCGGACACGCGCACGCGCTTGTATATATATCGCTTGCGAGAAAAAAACCACGTTATCTCGAGGTATTATCAGACCGGAAGGCTGCAAAAAAAGTGTATACACCATGATTCATATGAATGCGCTTTGCGGCTGTGCGTCGAAAAAAAAAATTGGTTTCACCCAAAAATCAAAAAAAAAGAAAAAGAAAACGTAGCCACACCACATTGAAAAACTTATAACGCAAAAAAAAATATATATATATAGATATATACTCGTGCTCTCGTGTATGAGTGTGTCAACTGTGTGTTTCACTTTCACGTTCACATAGGTGCGCGCGGCATTATTTCGTGGGTGCGCCACTCCAAAAAAATATATATATATCAGTGTGAGGCAAAATACAAAAATCGTGAGTTACGTCCTCTCTCCTTCTCTCGCATTTATGAAAAACAACAGCGTAGCCGACCGAATAATCTTTTCGTTTTGTTCTTTTTTTTTTGTTTTGTTCATCTGTTCTTTTTTTTTTATTTGCTTTACTTTTCGTCGGGCGAGAAAACGAGAATCGGTCAAACGTGTGGTTCAATAAATATAGAGATACGTTCATAATAGAGGTGTCGTTGAATAAACAGACGCATATAATAGGTTACTGTAAGCGTTGGACGACCGCCACCGAAAGCTCAAGGATAGGATTAAAATAAACGATAATTAATAAATGAAAGTAAAGTAAAAGAACCCAAAGCACCAAATAGATGTGTGAGTGTATTACTAAAGTAAAACTTAATCAATGTAAATTAGTATATCTATAATGACTGCGGTATACTAAACGTCTAAAAATATAGAGTTTGATTTTTATCTGTAAATGACTAATCGTAAAAGAGTACAGTTTAATATTTATAAAGCAAAATTCAGAGTTTACGTAAATTGCTATTAAAAATTATTGTTATTGCAGAAATATGAAAGTGGCAATTCGCCACCTAGCGGTTAAAATTAAAAACTGAAAAACGTATCGTTTTTAAAAACAATTAAGCAATTTCAAACTCTAGGACGTAAAGCACACCGAGCCACTAAAGAAAAATCATAAGCGTAAGTGAATGTAGGCAGAACCAAATAAGTTAATCAAAATCATAAACTCAAACAAATGTGTAACACAACCAAAGTAATATAAGGGAAAAAATAAGAAACAAAATAAAAGAGAGGAGAGCGGAATGCTTGGCGGGTGCCGCTTACCGGCGGACGTCCTGGACTTGTTCCTCGGTTTCTGTTGCTGCTGCTGTTGCTGCTGATTCGGCGAAGTCGGCTGATTGTTCTGTCCCACGTGACTACCGCCCAGCAATTTCGAGTCCGCGGCTGAGCCTAAACCAGGTACGACAGCACCAGCCGCCGCCGCCGCAGCTGCTGCCGCTGCGGCAGCCGCGTGGTGATTCGTCGTGGAGGAGAACAAGGATGCGGGCCCATTATGCGCCGCGGGATGGTTGTGGGAATGATGGCTGGGATATTGTAGGTGCTGGGCGTACATGTTGTACGCCGCTGCCTGGGCTGCGGGGTCGTACTGGGATCCGTGGTAGCCACTGTCGCGACACGACGGCGAATTAGGCGTTTGCTGTTGCTGCTGTTGCTGTTGTTGCTGCTGATTGCTCTGGCTGTAATCCTGCTGATTGCTGGACTGTTGCTGCTGGGACGCGTTGCTCGACGTCTGGTTGTTACCTTCGCGTTGCTTGACCTGCCCACCTTGGGATTGACCACCAGCGTTGTGTTGATGTGGCGGCGATGGGGCACCCGCGTGTTGATGTTGGCCCAGCATCACTGAAGGTTTCACGTCGCAGGAACCGGCTGACGAACCTAACTCCTGATGGTGCATAAACGCCCCCATGACGGCAGCATGTGCCACCGCAGCTTGGTACTCGCTACCAGCACCACCGGCACTACCGCCAAGACCACCGAGTGTGTTGTTGTTGCTCTGGCTGGTGTTGTTATTGCTGCTACTCGTGCCGTTGGTTGTGCTCGAGGTCGTCGTGATGCTGTCGGGCGTCGCGTCCTTGGGTGGTGTCGGTGGGAACGGGAACGGATGGCCGGTGCCACCTACGCCGTGGCTACCAACGCCGCTAGGGGCCATGTTCGAGCCCAATGGACTCTGGGGTTTCTCCTCGGCAGCGCCGTTCGTGGAGGCGGAGGCGCTCGTTGGGAAACCCCACGGGTGAAGCGACGAGGCAAAGTGCGGACGGCAGACTTGGCTGTTGGGCGCGCTGAGCATGCCACTGCCCGGCATCCTAGCTGCTGTTAATAAAAAAAAACATGAACGATTAGATATACATGTTTGTGAATGTACTATATATGTTACTCTAGTATTATTACAATTTATTCGTGGTTAATATTATTCAAAGAAATTCAGACATTCGGCCTCGGCAATCAGCGAATTCGAGTCACTCGTTCATCCTACATTTTCCATACACACGCCTACTACACAGCACACAGTTAAGGGGGGAAAGAGAGGGAAGACTGTTGATTAAGCAATGAGTATTCGGTATATTTCGCTTCCTTAATAATGATATTAGCATACACATGCGCCTCGCGTTCAAGCCACACACACATATACCTTCAACCACGCGCGGGCAGCTTTCGATCGATACACATCGAGCGTTAGCTCGTTCACTCGCTCGCGAGCTAGCTTTCGTGCGCGCTGTCTATATATATATACGAATTCGTGCCGAGGAATTATTCTACTCGATTTTCCTCAAGGCGCCTGACAGTATAACATAACGTGGTATAAGCCTCGCTTGGCGTCGAGTCCAATTTTCTAAATTGCCATAAGGGACATTTCGTGGGCACGTTTTCACTCGCTTTCTATATCGATTTTACCCCGAGTAGTCGTAGTAGTAGTAGTAGTAGTTGAGAAAATTATGCGCCGAAACTGTGAGCACATGCGAAAAAGGCATCAGAACGAAATATACGCGACGGCTGTCTTTCAACCGAAATTGATTTTTCGCGCTAACCCTTATTTTCTATATATATATACTTCTTTCTTTTCATATTACGTGTACCTCTATATACACAGGCTATGGAAAATATAAAGCGCTAGGTGTACAGCGAATGGAGAAATAAAGAGCGTAGATGGGTGGAGAAAGGAAGGTACAACACACGCACGCAGTACTTCGTAACTCGCGCGCACGCGAGCGCCATTTCGAAGCGCGCGAGCGAGCAGGGCGCGAAAATTTACGAGTGAGAGGAGGAGTTCGTTCACTGCGATGTCGCTGCTATACTGACGACGACGACGACGACGACGAAGCGAGAGAAAAAAGGAAGTCGAGCGGTAAAAAATTGCGCGTACTCTTTGCCAGAGAGAAAGAGTGAGAGAAAGAGAAACATAGATATTTATCGGTCTTTCTCGCGTGCGACGCGCGTTTCCGCAAAAAACGTTCTCTCGTCCCGAATGAATAAAGATTTATTCGTTGCTGCTGAGATATATATATATATAAAACATTATACCTTTCCTGTACGCGGTATAACAGCAGCAGCTTTTTCTCGCGCAACTCGCGCACGTGTGAAATCGCATTTTTTTTTTTTTCGAACGACCTATACGTTTGTTTTGGGCGTGTGTATATGGCCATTTTAATTGAAACCACGAATATATATATGTATATACATATATCGTATCGGTTCTACGCGCCGCTGAGTAAAGTTGATTCGATGCCTATCGTCGGGCGAACACGTCGCTTTGCGAAAATATCGGATTAGAATCGCGCTCGTCGCCGGTATATGATATATAAATTGAAAAAGTTCATCATATAACATCCGCTGTACATGAACTACAATCGTGTTCCTTAAATTCCCCTTTTCTCCCTTGATAATAATTAAAAAATACAATTCGTATACGTGCCTATATAGCATACGCCAACAGAGAGAAAAAAAAATCGGAAAAGCGCGAGAAAAAAAAGGACGAGAGAAATAGCCGAGAAGAGTCGTCGAGTTGCAGCAGCAGCAGCGGCACATGAATATGTATGAAAAAAAAAATGCAGATAGTCGCACGCGCGGTTATATCACGCGTGTGTATACCGCGATCCCAGGTTAGATAGCGTGCACTATACATATATATATACGGCAGCCCTTTGCGGATGCCCGTATTTTTTATTAGCGCTCTGTGTCCGCCATTTCCGTCGCGCGTTCTCTCTCACTCTCTCAGTCCGACGCTTTTTTTTCGCCTATCTCGTCAGGTCTTTGTGTTGTTTCGTACATCATGCATATATATATACGTGTGTGCACCGTGTGGTAGTGTGATATGTGGACTATGAAATGAAAAAAAGAAAAAAAAACGTCGAGCTTTGTTTGAAGGGAATGGTTTATACGATGAATATTGGTTTATCGCGTAGTATTTTAATTGTTGGTTAATTTTACGCTGAAAATCTCTCGTTAATATTAGCCATTCTCGTATATACACATTCGCGAAAAATCCGCGTAATTTCCGCGAGGAAAAATCTTCCTTAAGAGAGAGGAAATGACGTTGATAATAGCGACAAGTCTGTGCCAGCAGCTGGCGACGATTATCGTTTGCTCAGAGTACGCGCGTGGTAATATGCTAATCGATCGCGGGTACAGCCATTTTTCACTTATATGCGCTTGAGGTTATGAATTTCGGGTGGTTAAAGTCATGTATATAAGCAGTTATGGGAGTCGGTTAGTGGTCGTAAATATTTTCGCGTGGTTGCGATTGAATTTACAGAGACGCGCAAGAATAAAATGAGAGGAAGATGTACGATGTTCTTGATTTTGAAATTGTAACTATAAAAAAGTGCTTATTAAAGTTAGCAACCACAAATAAAATAATATCTTCGATAATCAAAAGCCGTGCACATACGAATTATACTCCACCAACCGCACATCCTCTCTCGTCACTCATCGTCATCATTGGTCAGTAGCTTGTACGATACATACGCACATACGTATACGTGTATATATACGTATACGACAGTAAGCGACGGCCAGTCTACGCCTTCTTTACGAGGTCGCAGCCCGCGGAATGTCAATGTGTATATAAACCTCCACAAGAGCCGCGCCCGGCATAGCAATGACTTTTATACATATACTCGAACGATCGACGAAAAGAGAAAAAGATTATTACTATATAATATAACAGACAATAACTTTTGGAGTTAGTTGTAAGTTGCGTAACAAAGTTCCTTCTATGCTGAGAGCAATTCACATTCACTACATAAATATAAGAACGACCCTTTCTACCACTCGTCGTTATTCAGGAAGAAGTCAAGTATATACATACTTCACGTACGGATCTTTGTACGCGATAAGAGGGCACGCGTATATATATATATACACTCGTGCCATAACGATAATTAGAAGGTCCATCGATCGAAAAAGGCGCTATATACGAGGTGCACACACCAAAGTGTGTGTATGTGTACTATGGAGAATAAAAGAGACGCGAGGCGTCAAAGCCCTCACTTCGGGTAATTAGCCTTGTGTGTGTATATATATATATAGAGGTGCGAGAAAATCAGAACGTCGCATCTCTCTCGGTGAAAGGATTCAAAGGAAGGATTCGATAGATCGCATCGCGGTTCTCTCGCCCGAGGAGAAGTGAGAGAGAGAGAACCTTTGACTGCACCTACTCTCCCCTGGTTCAATTTCGCAAATTGAGAGCGCGCGCAGGGGTTACGTTTGTGTATGTGTCTATATACCCAAATGTATCCCAGTTTAATTACGAGTATGTATAGGGTATACGAAGATGTGGTGATAAATGTCGTCGAGGTGTCGATGTATAGATACGGAGGGTCCGAGCGTCTTGGATTTCTTTTTTTCTTTCGAGGCGATAATAACATACAATTTCGTCGTCACGATGTATATGCGTGTCTGGAATACTCTAAAGAGGGTTGTGGTTCTTTGTATATATTGGGAAGAAGACATATAATGTGATGGATCCTTTTGGTATATTATATAGGAAGTTGAGAGTTATACAAAACAATAAATAAGATTTTTTGTAATAGAAATAACAAATTACACATGCACCCACGCACGTTATCTTAAAATAAGAAGTAACTATATATAATAAGATCCGCCAAGTATAACAACTTTCCAAACTATATAGCATCTCTCTACATAACTTGAGGCACACATCAGCCCTCCGCAATCTTAATACATCTCTCCTCTTCGACTTCGCCCATCAGCCAGAGAGAGAGAGAGCGCGACTTGGCTTCGCGGAAGTCAGGCCATTCCCGATCGGAAACTACTACTACTACTACTACTACTACTACAACCAACCCTCCTCCTCCTTCTCTCCCAGGCGCAGCAGCGACGTACCCGATAAGAACCTATACGAGAGAACATCTCTCTCTCTCTCCCCTGCCTCTCTCCGCGAAGAGTGATAAAGGAAGAGGAGAGAGAGAGAGAGGCTCGCGCTTGGCTCCGCCTTCGGAGCTCGCGCGTGCATTTGCAAGATGGCGGCTGCGGGCGCGCGCGCGCGAGCGGCAGCCGTATAGAGGGAGAGAGAGAGAGAGAGAAGCTTCGCGCTACTCGCGAAAAAGAAGGTCAATCGTGTGCGAGCTCGCGGGGAGAGAGAGAGAGAGAGAAGACGGTGAAGAAGAGAGGGAGCAAACGAGAGAGGGACAAAAGGTCAGGGGAGAGAGAGAGAGAGGAGGAGGAAGGGGTCTCTCTCTCTCTCTCGCGTTCTCTCGTGGTGTATAAGTGGACGGATGGCAGCGGCGCATAAAACAGCAGGCTGCCGCTGCCGTCGGCGACTGTATATATATATAGTATACGTATACCCTCTCTCTGTCTCTATCCCTCTTCGCAATTACGTATGCACCAGAGAAAGAGCGAGAGAGAGCGCGAGCGAGTACAGCTTCGCGGTTGGCTGCGCTTCCTTCCTGTATGTCTGCTGCACTATGCTGCTACGTATAGGCTATACCGCGCGCTGTTATACTCTGCGTGGCTGCAGCAGCAGCAACCACTGCTGCCAACCAACACACACACGTGTACTTCGCGCGCGCATACTTTATCGATTATTTCGAAACGAAACGGCCGTTATATATGTGTGTGCAGAAAAACAGAGGATTTTACTTTTTACTTTTTGTGAAAAAGTGCAGAGAAAGAATAAGTAATAATCCTTAGGCCAGGTGTGTATGGTAGCGGCGTGTGTAATACGTACTACGAGGACTTTTTTCGGATTTTCGGAAAAGATCGAGATTAACGATTAGAGGGGGTTTTGGGATAAAGCGCGCGCGCGTGTGATGGTGGCACAGGATAAGCGTGAAGTGGTATATACGAGGAACGATGACGGGGAGGAAGTAGAGAGAGAATTTTTAAGAGAAAACGGGTGGTGGGTATATATATATGTATATATGTATGGGTGCCGAGATGAACAATCGGAGTTGCATAGGTTTATAGCACGGAAGTTATTCATTTATGCACTTGCTAAGGCGAATGTGTGTGTGTGTGTGCGTAAGTTGATATGTATTCCGCGAGGCTTTTTCCCGTCGGCGATTTCACTACCGAGAGCACTTCCGTTTTACTCCGAGTCTGGTATTATAATCTGTGTGTGAGAGGATTCCGTTGTTTGAGTTGCAGAAAAAGTATAGAAATAGTGTATATGTATTTTGAAAATTATGTAACAATTCCAACCGAAAATCCACACGCACAAGCATACAATTTCAGCAACACTATATACTCACAGCACCTTCCAACATTATATTTCTTCAACTCTCGCACATATAACCCTTCCCATTCCACCATCCTCCCCCGAAAAAACAACATGTCCCGCGGCTATGATACCCTCCTCCCTACGTACCTCCTCTCTCTCTCTCTCTCTCTCTCTGACGCGGACCACGTCGGCAAGAATCAGGCGTATCAACTTCCTCTCCGCGCGCGCGTTCGTATCGAGTTTCTCACCAGCAACACTCCGCTTGCCTCATTTTTTTTTATTCTCTCCCTCGTTCTTGGCTGCTTCCCTTCCCTCGCACCAACTATACTCTCGCGCCGTCATTTTTTATACCCCCGCGTGCACAGAAGCGAAGTTGCAAGAGTTTCTTTGTATATTATACATTATACAGTTGCGTATATATATACTTTCTCGCGGTGGTGGTGCCGGTCATTGCGCTCGTATATATATATATACATGCGCACGCGCGGTTTTTCGGCACGAGAGCGGTGCGTGGATGAATGGCGCGCTTTGATATAGTGGTAAGTTGGTACTCGCGAACCGTCGGCAATTATATATACAAACTATTTTACACCACAACCACTCCGGCAAAAGTTTTCACATTCTTTCCACGGAAACTTGGTAAAAAGAAGAAAAAAATATACAAATTCTCCGTGCATGCAACCTAAGCTCGCACGTTATTTCCCTTCCTCTATATATATACACTACAACACACGCGCAGAGACAGACCGGAACCAGCTTTTATTATAGAAAACTTTTCTCTCCGCGTGCGCACGACACGTCTCGCAGCCACACAGCAACACCTCTCCGCGCGAATAAATATAAGGCAAATTTCGAATTTCAAATGACCACACACACACACGCGTGTGTGTATGTGTGAGAAAGAAAGAATAGGTGTGTATATATATATATAAACTCCCTTCGTGTAAAAGAAAGAAGAAAAAAAAACGAGGCATCGAACGGAACGGCACGCGAGCACTCGCGTACCAAGCAAAACGCGCGGGAGGGGAACGACAGCATATACTACTACTACTACTACTACTATACCTGTGCTCGCCGAAACCCAAGGACTTATATATACACTCGCGCGCGATGAAATATTCCGGACACAGCATACACACACACATACATACAGTGGTAGTGGGTAGAGAGGGGACGACTATAGCGCGTCGAGAGCTGAACCGATAAACAACAACGAATTTTGACGACGACGACGTAGCACACGTGTGCACGAAGAAATGGTGTGGTGTCGTATGCACGACACGCGTGTATTATACACAAGTGCGTGTATATTCTAGACGTTGTGTCGCTATATACGAGTGAAAAGTCTCGCGCGAGCGCGCGGGGGCGTGAAATTTCGGGATTTACGAGGTCTCGTCGTGATGCGGCGCGTGTGTCGTTGTCGTTGTCAGCTTTTTTTCTCTCACTCTCGTACACATCATTCTTCTTTTTCGTATGTGTGTGTGTGTGTGTGTGGATTTATTGGGTTCGGAGAAGAGTCACCAACGCCTTCTTTATGAGTTGTGTGTATGTGTGCAGAAGGTTCGGTTAATTAACGAAGTGTGCGGGCGAATGGTTTATTAAGTCCTATTATATTTACCCATATATGTATATATTGATCCCTCGTATACACGCTACTTTACACCCATTATTGGGTTTAAGAACCACACCGAATGTGTATATATATATATATATATATCTATCTAACCAAAAGTATATTTAGAAGTCTCTTTGCATTTCTCATTACACTCTAGCTACAAATAAAGCCCGGCCATTTCTCCAAGCTAACGACATCTGCATCAACTAGCTCTCTCTTCTTTCTTTCTCTCTGTGGCTGTACCCACCGGCCGTCGCGACTGACGACGAATGAAAAAGCTTCTCTATCTCTTTTGATATCCTCCCTCCGGAGATTTCTCCCTCTCTCTTCTGGTGTAAACACAGACAACCCTCTCGCGGTACATCAACCTCCCTGAATAATTCACACTCACAGGCTTTGACAACCTCTTCTCTCTTTCATCACCCACACATACACGCACATACATACACATCTCAAAGAACCACATTGCACACGTGTATATACAAAGCTATATCTATATCTATATCTATATATATGTACTTACTGTGAGCGTAGTGAGCATGGTGAGTAGGTCCAGCGTGGGCGTAGTATCCCCGGTAATCGCCAGGGTTACCAACGACCCCGGGGTTATTGCCACCACCGGCAGTAGTACCACCACCGCCGCCGCCACCACCACCAGCTGCTGGATTCGAGCCGGAGCTGGCAGAGGCGACGTCGAGGCTACTCCTCGGCGGCTCGTACCAGCGCGCCGCGCTCGACTCGCTGCTCATATCCATCACGTAGTCGAGAATTTTCGTGGCCGTGGGTGGGAGGGCGCGCCTCGAAGACGCACCGCTCGCCGGGGCGCGTACTAAATACGCTGCACAATCTCCTTAAAAAAGGTTAACCCAAGGGTGGGTAGGGGTGGATTTGGGAAAATTGGGGGGAGGATGGTACGTGTATGGATGCTATGTGTAGCTATCCGGTAAGGAGAATTTGGATGGTCGGGTGAGGGTAAGTGATGAAGATGAGTGGTGGAGATGTGTGGGGTGTGCCGTTGGTACTGGCACGGTTAGAGAGACGACGACGTCAGGAGTGATAGCATCGGGCTGGCGTCGTTTTGGCCTTCTGGAAAATAAAGAGAGACAATGGTATGTTAGAAGCTGTTGTGATTAGGAAATTTTAGCATTTTTTATTTGAAAGAGGTACGATTTAATATCTACGTTTAATCAAAATCAAAAGTCTTTAAAGTTCTAAACTCTAGTTTCCTCGAATCTACGTCTCGCTTCTACTTCTTATCCGTCCAATCACTCGAAGCAATTCAATCGCTAAAATTTTATCTACACGAATCTCTCCCTATCCTCAAAAATCAGTTAACTTCGCATATATATAAGACTCTTTCGAATCGCTTTCGAAAAAAAAAACCCACAATACACACATGTACTGCAAGTCTTTACGCCCGTTAACAAGACACTAACGATCTTATGTAAATTCGACGTTATAATTCATCGGAAAAAGAAAGAATTTAAAGAAAAAAAGGCAAACTCTTTTCGCTCCAAATGTCAATTCAACTAAAAGCGCACGTACATACGCGTGGGTGTCGTAAAAATTGCCTGATGTATTGGGTAGCGCCGCAGAGGTAATGACGCGTTTTATATATAGATATTTTATTATCGCTCGTTCGCTCGCTCGCACGAGTTACGTAACCCCTTCCTCGCTTTTCACTTGAGAAGAATATATATCTATATTTCTACGCAAATTTCTGCCTAAAATTTCCAATCTCACGGTCATGATTTTATATACGAACCTTTTGGTTACACACACCGTACTTTTTTTCCCGAACCCTCTCGTATGCCACTCCAAACGCAGTAGTGGATCAGTTACCCAAAGGGCGAGAGATCGAGTATCCCTTAGCACGAATATTATGGTATATCGAGTGAACTATATAATATTGAAGAAGCTCGGCGATAAGCGCAATATGGACACACACACGCAGGTATAATAAGACGCAGTAGAAAAAAAAAAGAAATCTTGGTTCAAGTGGGCCGTCGTCGTCGTTGCTGACGTGGACGCGCGGATATTTTATCGGATTAAGCAGCGCACGCGCGCGGCGTTGTATATGGACGATTAGATTTTTCGGGCAATAGATTCCAGATGGATCGTCGGCCGATCGTGATTTTACAAGTAAAACTACATTATCGCGCGAAAATCTATAAGCTTTTCATACGTATACGTATAACACTGTACCCGTCGCCCCCTCACATATATATATGTATATATACACACCTCGTGACTGATAAGCTGTGATTATTATATTTCTCCATACGGAAAAAGCAATAATTCGCATACGCACTCACCTTATTTTTTAATTTTTCTACTCTAAACTATTGACAACTACGAGGGACGAGTCTTTTAGATGAAGAGAAAAAAAATGAAATCAAGACAAGACGGTCAGTACTATATATATGTGATGCGATCTATAAGCACTCGCGCGCTCTCGACTACTAACTCTGGTACACTGAGACCGTACCGCGGGTCTCCAAATTATTTATCAACAAAATCAGCGCCGATCAAGGTCAGCCTGACGTAACCCCCGCACTCGCGCCGAAAAGCCATTATCGCGCGGCTCGTTGTCGCACTCGCGCGCGAAGTATATAGAGAAAAAAAGACAGAGAGTACACTGAGAAAAATGATGTATCAAAAATTACTATAATACATAGTAACGTCGAGACATACTTACAATATCAAAAAAA
>JAWWEQ010045795.1:0-16767 GCA_035583055.1 Torymus tubicola | reverse complement strand
TTTTTGATATTGCAAGTGTGAGTCGATGTTACTATGTATTATAGTAATTTTTAATACATCATTTTTCTCAGTGTAGAGTCTCAAGGTGGTTGTGATTTTTCAGCTGAACGCGAGCTCGCATCCATATAAATATGAAAATTGCATAATACGAGACTTCAAACTTAGTTTTTCTTATTGGTTAGGGTATCGAGAAGAAAAATCCGTGATTAAACGAAGTCCATCGAAGGTATCATTTTTTGGGACGACTAATTCATTTTTAAAAAACGATTAAAAATAACGCTAGTTTAGTTTTAAATTATTTCAGAAAAAAAAACTTAACATGAAATTTGGAAAAAGGAAATAAAACTAAAGAGCGAGCGCTTTCCAAATCGTTTTTCACAATCAGAAAATGTTAGTTTCTCCAACAGTTATGTGAGCTTGAAGGGGAGGGATCAATTGTTGGCCCTTTGTTACCCTTTTTTGTGAATTTCAAGCTCAACTTCAAGCTCACGTAACTTTTCAAGGAATGAATTTTTCTAATTCTGAAAAAGGATTTGGAAAGCTCTCGCTCTTTACTTTTATTTTCTTTTTTCCACGGTGGAACGATTTAGAACTAAACTCGAGCTACTTTTAATCCTTTTTAAGAAATCGATTAGTTGTCCCAAACAAATGATACCATATACATATATACATATCAATTTTATTATGATGTATAATCGAAGAGACATCGAGATCCGCATCGAGAAAATTATTCACAAATCTCACAAGGAATAGGCGAATATATAAGCGCGACTCGGGACATATATATCGCTCGTCGTCGTTTGAACTGAAGATCAGTCAAACTTTTTCCCTTCTTCACTCCCTTCTATATATATACAACAATACATATATACATATACGTATACAGCAAACATCAGGCAAACGAGATTCGCTGATCCCGACTAAATTTCTCGCTGCCTCAGCGAAAAGCTTTTCGCGCCCGCGTGCTTCTCACCAACGATATACATATGCGGATTTATATGCAGCCAGCTGTCCTATATATAAGAGTTTCAGAATAGGAAATAAAACGCGAGCAGAGAGAAAGAAAGAGAGAGAGAGAAAGAGACAGAAGACGACGACGAGTACGCGACGGGAGAGACAAGAGAAACTATCGTCACATGAAATGAGAATATTCCATTCCCCGTGTACGTATATGTATACGTATTCGGGATGCGACGTTCTCTTCCAATCTCCCGAGGAATACACATCGAATCGATATATGTGTATATATATATATATGTACGCGAAAAGAATCATATACTTGTCGAGGTGGAAAAACAGGACGAGAAGAGGGCGTTTTTTAAGTGCTTAAATATAACGAAGAGTCGCGGGAGGGTTGGTTTTCCGCAACCGCTTCGAGAGAGAGAGCCGAGTGAATAATCGATTGCGAGAATGAGGATGAAAGAGAGAGAGAGAGAGAGGGGGGGAAAGACAGCTGACTGACAGATCAAAAGTATGAAAAACAAATCGCACAAAGGCGCGCGAGAGCCAATAGAAATTCCCCCAGAGGCTATATAGTCTCTCTCTCGACCTCGATTATATTTCTGATTTTTTTTTATAATCGCTCTCGTATATAGGAAACCGAGAGAGAGAGAACGAAAATATAGATGGGGGGGTGAAGAGGATGAGTGTTGTGCAAAACATCGAGGAAGCGTGAGGGAACGAGAGAGGTTGAGGAAAAAGCACGCTATAACGGCGAGTGCGGGTATTCATCTCTCTCGCGCGCGCGCGCACGGGCGTCATGCCGATAGATGGATTTTAATTAATCGCTGCGATGCCCAAGCGCACGCAGTGTACTGTACAGAAGTGATATGCCTTTGTCAAAGTGGAAGTAGCAACGACGTCGAGATTAAATTCTTTCGAAGCGGATCAACGCGCAATGCTATATATATATAATATGCATCAGAATAGGAATAAATTATGTCGAGTGGCAGCTCAACGGTTATCTGTTAATTTTATTCGTCAAGCAAGCGATCGTTAAAGCGGAAAATTTTCGTTGTGTACTTCAATGTTTTATACAGAATATATATATATATATCTGACGTTTTCGCCATATCATCGACAACGACGACGAGGATGAGAATCTCTCTCTCTCTCTCGCACGCAAATTTCAAGCTTAATGAACGCGTCCAATACTTCTTGTTAATGCGCGGAACGTTCCGGAGCCAGAGAGAAGAGGGACGGGGAATTTGTACGAAGTATTCCAAAAGGTAAGCTATATACATACTGGCATCCCTTTGAGCGTGAAATACGCGCGTGCACAAGAGGCGCCGGAGGTAATTGACATTATTAGTTTTTGGAATCGCCGATGGCTATGAGATTCTTGAACTTTCCTAGGGCGATGCTTTTAGAAATAGTTGCTAAAGTCGACTTGCGTCAATGCGATACATTTTTTTTTGTGAGTAATTATTTACGTGCGAAGCGATTGTTTGATTATATACCGATTAGAAGTAGTTTATCGCAATGAAATGTTAAAAGTCAATGTTGCTCAAAATATCGCTGTAATAGTGCGGATTATTAAATTGTGTATGTATAAATATATATATCAATTTCATGTATCACTTGATACGCCTACAAGTAAGCAAGTAATAACGTAATTTTCGTAAATTTAATCTTATCTAATTTATCTAGTGCAGATAGATGCACACTAATCACAGCAAAACCAAAATCTAATAACGAAGTTGTCACGAGCAAACATAGAGACTGAAAATAACAGATGGGACAGTGTTCCAAGATAATGCTTCTACCCCTATACAAAATGATATATTCAAGAAAATTGTTTAATATGGAAAGAACGAAAATTAATTTCAATAAAAACTAGGGCGCCAACCCCCCGCTGTCTATGTACTGGTCAGGAGAATCTTGTATTTGCATTGGAGCGAAAATTGCAACACTTCAAATACTTATCAAAACTGAATTTATAATAACAATAAAATTATACAGATCTAGTTATATAAGTTATATCTGAAATTTCTGTTTCAAATTGAACTCTGTTAAATAATAAACAAAAATTGACTTATAGGGTGTATTGAGACATTAAAAAATCGTTTTTATAGATTACTAGTAAGATCATGCGCGCTCCGCGCGCTCTTTTTTTGCTATAACAAATGCTGTATGACACTGAATATTGCAATATTATATTGCATGTTTTTTTTAATATTCTGAGATTTACACCGAATTTTATATCGAAATTCGTATCGTATTTATAATTTTATTATTTGCAATGAAGACATTTTTGAGGTTAGGGTTCCACTGAAATACAATTTTTGCAGGTTTCTATTATGTAAAAACATATTCTAAAAAAAAAATATACTACTAATTTCTATTTTATTTAGTTTAATTGTTAAAAAAATTTGAATTCTCGCGATTCTTTTCGGATTAATTAGATAAAATCTCTAAATTAGGCGTCGACCAATCACAAGCTTATAATCTATTAGACTCGGCCAATCCCAAACGTTTTATTTTGGCTTCAACTTTCTTTCATCACTTTTTTAAACAGAGAAACTTGTTAGAAATTGATTTTATATAAAAATGTTATATAGGAAAAAGTTTTGTTTTAACATTATCTACAACTTTCGTATTTAAAATTTTGGCGTGAAATTAAATACTGTTAAATTATAGCCGGAAATTGTCCATTTTATGTATATTTACGCGTTAAAAATTGTTTTTTTGATGGATTTAACTCGTCAGGAATTGGTAGTAGAAAAAAATGTTCAACAGGAAAAAGTTTTATTTTAATATCATCTATAACTTTTACATTTAACGTTTTTGTCTAAAGTCAAATCCTGTAAAGTAATAGCGAAAAAACGACTATTTCTTATCTTTTAAGCGGCTTTACGTTATTTCATTGCTAAATATTGTTCGTAGAAAAAAATGTTTAATATAAAAAAGATGTATTTTTATTAGTTTTAGCAGATGTGTTTGTGGTTTTAGAATTTTAATTTCATTTTGTATCCATTATACTGAAAAATCATATTTTTCATATTTTTAAAAGCTCTGACGTTTTTTTAATTTCTCACCGATCTCGCTCAATATAGGACACATATGTTACTTGTAATTAGATGAACATATAATTAAAAAACCAGCGAGATCCGTCAATTTTTCGGTGAGATAATCGGGTTACTTGATTACATACATACGTACAGACATACATATATCTTGAAAAATGCTTAAAATGAACTCATTTTGGGTGGGAAATGATTTTTTTGTTGTACATTTTCGGAATTTGAAGTGTTACAATTTTCACCCTGACGAAACTATAAGGCTCTCCCGACAAGCGGTCGTGCCTAAAAATTCAAAATTGCTCACATATACATATCCGTAAAATTTCACGTACCACAAACCTTGTTAAAAAAAAAATGATTACCATAAATGAATCGCGGCACTCATCCTCACTTCGCATTCCTAACTAACAATTTACCCGATTTCTCAGATAGGAAAGAATTTTCACTCTCAAGCAAATCAATTGCACTTACCAAATGATATGATCACTATAATCGCGTTTTTTACAATTTCCTCCTTCATTTTACCGAGATTTTTCTCTCTCTCTATATATCCTTTCCTTCCTTCCTTCTCTTATCTCATCTCATCCCACTCTCTCTCTCTCTACTTCCCACCTTCTCTCTTCCATCGAAGTTATACCCTTTCGGAGAAGACTCACGCTCTTCGCGTTATTCGAGTACTTCACCTATACAGCACATACATATATATACACACAGTAGGTAGATCCGATTGCACACAACGTACATATACCCTCAGGAAAAGTAGGAGGTATATAGACGAGAGAAAGAGAGAGAGAGAGACAGACTATTTTTCGCTCAGCGACACGGAAATATCTCTCCCAGCTGACTTTTACGCGGATCAAACGTCGTCGTATATGGGCGTTTTATTTTCCCTCGAGCGCCAGAGGTACGATCGACGCTTTCTATTTCACCCCACCCACAGGATCGTGCATGTATATATACACAGAGTGTAGAATGACAGTGGCGCGGCTATACCACGTGTTTTATATATACTTTACACGACTACTATAGCATGTTAGTTCGTGTGTGTTTACAGCGTTTTTAAGGATCGCGAGGACGCGTGACTGCGAGTGATGAATAATATGCGCGAGTGTGCTCGCGGTTTGTATATAGAAACATAGGACGGAAGATATATATTTATTGCTTCTTGGTGGTAGTTTAGCGTATTAGAAGGCATAAGCAGTTGATTGATCAATACGGCGTTGATTTATTTATTTTATTGCTGAGTTTATACTGGTTCGTGTCTGATTGGCACGGAATGTAAAAATAATTATATTATTCAATGTGCTAGAGGTAATTGTGAATTTAAAGGAAATTAACGATAATATATATACACACTTTGTAGGAACACTTATTTATAATCAACAAAGGATATTAATAATTTATTATCGATCAGCTTTGAGACGCTTACTTTGGTAACTCTCAGCTCGACAATTTGCCTGTAATTATAATTATAAAAAAAAATTTTTATTAAAAATAAACGCGCTACCCGTAAAGTTACAAGATAAATATTTAACGTTAAAATAAACAGTATAACTCACGTAAAATGAATGAAAATCTTTTTCCGACCGTAAAAATTACCTTCCATGCATATACAAATATTCGCGTGGATATTATAATTTCAGCGCGTATCTTTCTCGCTTTCTCACCGAGGAACTCGGAAATTAACTTGTCTTCTCGCTCACTCGACTTCCCCAAACCTCTTTCAGCAACCGTCATATCGAATAAGGAACCAACCAAGAGACCGTCACTCGTCAATATACAAACATACAGACTCTCTCTCTCTCTTTCGCCTAAATAGAGACTCCACCTACCGACTTCTCCGCCGCGTATTCTCCGAAACTTCAATAATTAAGTAAACAGAAGCAGCAGCGGTTGGAAAACGTGCTCTTTTCACATCTCACTCACTCTCTCTCTCTCTCGACTTTTTCCCCTTACTCTTGGCTTTTCCTGTTTTCAATTAAATCAACTGACAGAGGACACGAGACATCTCTATATACTCTCTCTCCATCTCACTCTGAGAGTTTCATTTAATTTCGCAATATCCGAGCGAAGCCCATAAATTGCCGGGTGGAGTGAGCGCCTCGCGACCAGGTGCCACGCGCGCGAGGCAATCGACTGCAAGCTTAAGAAGAAGGTGGTGGTAAAGGAGAGAGTAAGAAGAAGCAATGGTAGAATGAAACGACGGTTGGTGAATGAAAAAAGAAAAAAGAAGCCGATGACGATTGCGATAAATAAGTATGATTATGAAGTGCGACAACGGTGAAAGGAAGAAAGAAGTTGAGCGATAGTAAGTAGTATAATAAGTACTTGTAGCGACTTGATTCTTTCTTTTTTTTTTTTATTGTTGAAAGGTGTCAGATCGCGCGGTGTTCGTTGAATAATAATTTTCACTTGCCACGTTCATTGTCGAATAGCCAACAAAACGTGGTTATACACGACAAATGTAATAAAAATAATAATAATACCGGTAGATAATATACAATGTATATTTATTTCCAGTGGCTGAGTTTTACTTTGACATTTCTTTTACTGTGAATAATACACCTTTAAATACGAGCAGAGATAATATAGAAAAGCGCGCGTAAAAAGCTTTGACTGACAAATACATACTATATACGCATATTAACAATATCGTTTCGTCGTTAAAAGAAGCTTTACAATAATCACATCAGGAGTTTTAAATAAATACACACATACGTCACTCTTTCTTTCAATCCCACTTTTACTACGTAACCCTCGAAAAAAAAAAAAATCCCGAACACGCGCTCATATAAACCGTCGTTGACAACACTCACGCCTCTCTCTCTCTCAACCCCTTTAATTAGTTCGTCAAAGCAACAAACCCTTGCCCTGACGAAACAAACCAACGCTTGTGTACCCCTAAAAAGCAACGCTATACACACACACACACACACACACACACACGAATGTATATAGCCGAGATTAAAACCCCTCCGCGGTTCAGACGTAACATCCGTCGTTGCTTCTCTCTGTTTCACGTGGAGACAAACGACTCTTTGCACGTCCCTATACCAACGTTTAACGAGGACCAAAAAAAAAAGATGTAACAAAAGTACATACGTATATACACATACATACACACATCTTCCGTAATTACCACAGCGGAAGAAACATCGTAGAGAGTAATTCCAACGCGCGCGCGCGCGCCCAGACGGATAGGCATCCTTCCGGTAGATTCAGCTCTCCCTTCTCTCACCCTCGTCGTGATGGTAGCACATAAAGCTGGGATTTTTACGGCCGCGAAGGTAATTAGGCCATTGCAGTGGGAGGTTATATGTATATATATATATACAGGCTAGTGTGCCACTCCTCCTCCTCCTTCTTCTTTTTCTCTTATTATAGACGTATGTGTGGATTGCGCACGCGGCCAGTTCTATTCTTTTCATTACGTGATTTATTGCGTATACGAACGATGGGTTTATGTGGTTGAGGGAGAGGTAAAGTAATGTGGCCTATATATATATATATATGTAATTCCGCAAATGTGGCTTTTACGATGCGAGTATGTCAATGGAGTATATGGAATTGGGGGGAGTGGCATCGAAGTGACAGAGTAGCAGATAACGCGATTGCTATACGGGATGTGGAGTTTTTATTATGAGAAATCAAGTAATTGCAGTGGAAAGTAGGTATATATATATAGCCAGTGATGACTAAATTTACGAGTTGGTATATGGCTCGATAGTGGTTTAATCTTATCGCAATAAGGTGCTTCGTAATTCGTAAATATATATACATATATATATATATATATTGTACTGGTAAACAACAGAACCCTTATAAATATACTGGCAGAAATGATAAAAGAAAAAGAAACTTTGTTATTTCATTATACGAAAGAAAAAAAACAATTCAATACCATGAACGTAAAAAACCACTACAGCTTTTCCATCAATTTTTACTAAACCCCAACATCCTTATAACCACATCGCACATACCTCTGGTAAGAGACCCAAAGCGCTCGTTTGGAAATTGCGAAAGGTGACACACACACATATACTCTCGTGTTTCCCTTTACACATCGCCGCAGCGCTCGTAACATCTTCACCCGAACACCAAGAAAACAGAAAAAAAAACATATACACACCACAGCGCATTACCACCTACTCTTTACATAAATCTCACCTCGCTGCTATATACGCGACAACGTCACCTTATAAGAATCGCGAATTCCGCGGTATGTATATAGAAAAACGATATCGTTGTCGTCACTATAATGTTACTATATTGCTATATACACTATACTTGCTTTGTTAATCGAATCGATCGAGCGGCCCGTTCGAATTTCCCTAGAGATTCGAAACCAGGAATGTATCAAGTGTCCCTTGCGTAATGCGGCTGAACCCCGTTCAGTCGCTTGTACTCCTTTCTTCTCTGTTTTTTTTTTCTTCTCTCTCTCTCTCTCTCTTTCAGTTGTGGCCGATCAGGACGAGTAAACGTTGCGATGGTTTCGTAAGCGGATTGGCAGAGGGACACAGGCGAAAGTGGGTTTTCGATATAGCGAGAGAGGGTATATATATATTGATTGTTGTATATATTGGGGGGTATAGGGTGACACGGTGAATCGAAAGATGCTTTGAGAATGAACGGAAGAAATGGAAATAATTCAATTAAAGTTCATATGCGGTGAGTATCGACTGACGGTGAGAGAGAGAGGAAAGTGCGGCTTGAATAATTCAGGGGGGGAGGGGGAAGGAAGGTGCGGGTATTGTATTTTTACACGACGATTATAAAGTTAAGTGAATGTGTGTGTGTATATAGATATGTGGCATATAAGAGGTGAGAATATTTAACAAGTATATATATGATATGATATGAAAGTAATTTTAATGAGAAAGTTTATAATTCAAAATTACATTATGTCTATAATAGTCGTCGTATAGGTTTGGCGGTGTAGTCAGTGACGTCGTAGATTTTGATAATGAACAATGAATTTAAGTATCATACTGAAACGTCATAGTATATTATCAATTGACTGATTAATGTTCTTATAACACCTACTAAACCATCAGATTTTCTTATATTTAAAAAGAAAAGCGCACACACACACATTTCCGCCTTGCAACAAAAAAAAAGGTCGCATCATATTCCTTTGACTCAACCCGCAAGCAAAGCATCCTGAAGATCTTTTTGCCCAAAGCCGACTTCAAAAACTAAACCAATTCAGTCGGCAAAAGGAAAAATTTCTCTCCTCGTTCCAAAGGACCAGACAAACTCTATAATAATAATAATATATATACACGGGGGTAGCGTCAAAACAACAAGATGATGAAAAGCGTCGAAAAGAGATAGCAATTCATTGCGTTGGGTTACACTCGAGTTCCTCTCAATTATATATATAAGAGCAGCCGACAATCGGCAAAGAACATCTGAATATAACAACGCGGCCGCTTCTCCTCTTCCTTTTACCATTGCGATGAAGACTTTAATTAAAGATACGAGACCTCGAGAAGAGCGCAAGGAATATTGCAGCGTGTCTAAACAAAAATTCCTCTCTTTTGCTTTCTCTCGTCTCTACTACGATTACAATTAAAATGGACTTTAAGGTACACGTGCGCGGACGGTCGTCTTAAAAGCGCGTAATATATATATAAACACGCGGCGGTTGGTTTAAAAGAAACGATGACGACAAAGCTCACGAGGTATATATGTGCATGTGTGTGTATATATATAGGTTGTAGGACGGCGAATTAAAAGCTCTCGTTCTCGCGTGTGTATATAATAGTAGTACGTTAACGAGACGACTTCCCTTCGCGAGCTTTTACTTACCTACCAGAGCAGAAAACACTCCTGCGAGAGAGAGAGAGTGAAGTATAACCTGCGTCCGCATTGCGGTATATATATATAATACGCGCCGCGTATATATCAATATTTACAGGGTTATTACAGATGAGACTCCGCCTCGTTCCTCTATTCAACTATTTTCTCTCTGCGTGCAGTATATATAGGTGTAGAAAAAATTCCATTAAGGCTGTGCGAGGATTTTTAAAAGGAATTAGGCTTCATATATGTGAATATACCGCGTATAGGATTATATTTTTTCAACCGTTGGAAGGAGAGAGAATATATTTATTGCACTTTCGACATGGTTTATAATCTATAATGCGCGCGGCTATATAAAGTTGTAATACCGCGGAAAAGCCTTTATAATATGCGTCGTAGGTTATGATAACGATGGCGTGTGGGCTTCTTTCGAAATGTACATTTTCTCGCTTTTAGAGATTCTTCGGCGATGCAGGCAACTATCTCGTAACTTGCTATGTATATGAAAGGGAGTAACAACTATACGACATCGTCGTCGTCTATAAAGTTCCGTATCGTGAGTTCAGATATAGTTTCAATTGTATCTAAGATGCTGTTCTCGGTGGGGTGTATACTTTTCTTTTGTTAATAATCTTAACAATTGTTTTCAAGTTTTATAGGGATTAGGAGTGGTGTGTGAATGTGCGATTTGATGGAATAAAATTCAAATGATGTCGTGAATTATTGAATTTTGTATATATTTGACGTGGTTGTGATGAAATTGGAATGATAATTTAATTTTAACTACAGTAACATGAAATATTATTTTATGAGACGTTGTTAATCAAGATTAAAAATACATTTTTTCAATAATTTGAGTGTAGATATATTTATAACATCAATAAATCAGACAACATCGTCATGAATTTTCTTAATAACGATGTTGATTATCTGCGTATTTTAACAGTTTTATAATGAATCAGAAAAGTTTTACTTTATTTTGCAACCGACATATTTTTTAATTACATTTGATTTCAATACCTTTACACGATTCCGCATACAAGATTGACATATATTACACGTACTAAATTATAAACAAGAAAAATATACCTTAACAAAGCCTCTACACTTCTTCAAAAACCATTTATCTCATAACCATCGAACCTTATCCACTCGGTCCCGCGAAATCACAGCATCCCCTGTCATACTAAAGAAACCTTTGCTTCCTCATCTTATATACCGCATACAAAAACGAACAACACTCCAAAAAAAAAAAATCTCACCTCTCTTTACACCCACATTTACCCAGTACACTTCGAGTTACACACACCACTACGTGTGTATTGTATATCGGCACGAACGAGAGAGAAAAAAGTAGAACGCGCGCGCCTCTTGCAACCACACACATACGCGCGTATGTGTGTGTGTTTTGTATTAAACGTCACCCACACATCGCGGAAATAACGTACGCGTTCCACCGAATCGTCGGAAAAACGAAAGAGAGAGAGAGAGAGGAAAGTTAGCGCAAGTAGGCCGCACCGATATAAACGTTCTCGCGCGCGAACGCACGGAAATCGGAATCAAGTAATATACAGATGCGTGCAACTGTTTTCCCGTTTTTCTCTCTCTCTCTCTCTCTCCCCCCCTCTCTCTCTCTCTCTGTCTCTCTTGAGGAGTGGCTGTAATAGAGCGCATACACGTCTTTTCGCGAATTGTTGTGTCAGCTGGTATATACGATGGTGTGACAGCGAAGATTATTACACATCGGCTGAGTGTTTTAAAGTGGGCAAAAAATAATAAGTGATGGTGGTTATCGATAAACCCTGTCGGTTATATTATTGCAGATATTCTCAGAAATATCTCTGTATATATATGTGGCTCCGAGGCATAACGAAATAAGTCCATTTTCTTTTATTTTTTTTTTTATTTTTTTCGAAAATCAGGAAAACCTTGGATTTTGTATCTTTAAATGGGTCTTTTTCATTTAAAACTAGCAGTAGTAGCTAAAATATCGACCTAAAGCTACGATATACGGAAAACGTAACGACATAAGTCCATTTTTCAAATTTAGTGAGCGGCATAACAATATAAGTCTAGCACTGATTTATTTTATCCAATTAAATTTAATACAAAAATTATTTTTCATAAAATATATATACAATAACTAGATAAAATTTATAATTTTACAAACTTTAAGTGCATAAATGTGAGAATTTTGAAAGTTAGTTCATAATACCTGTTCTTTTGCGAAATAAAAAAAAAATGCTTTTTGATTTATCGCGAATTTAAGTTGTATTCAAGTTGCATTCAAGTTGTATTATTTTTAACATAATTATTCGTTGATTAATTGTTAATATTGATCCAAATTCATAATTAAATTAACGTTAATGATCGAAAAATAAACGAGAAATATAACCTGGCCATATACCACCGTGTAAATATTTATTTTAAATGTGTCAATTGATTAGTACAGTATCGCGCTCAATCTCGTTTATTCCAATCTTACGAATAAGTTTCACCATTGAAACCCATTTTTCTCAGAAACTCCAAAAGTCAACTTATGTTGTTATACCTCGGAGCCACAGATATATACGTATAATATTATTTTATAATACATATAAAGAGAAAAGGCATATATACGCGCAGTTTGTGATGTTATATTATCGTGCGCCTTCCGCACGATTGGACGTTTGTGCAATAAGCCGATTATATGAACAAAGTACAAGCAGCGAAGGTTTCAAGAGGATGTACGCGCGGTTGTATGTATATATATAGAGGCATAGTGTAAGGGTGAGCGGTCGGATGTGGTATATATACGGAGGCGCAGCGAATCAAGGGAATTGGCGTGCGGTTGTGCGGTGCGGATGATGCGATGCATTGCCAGAGTATACAGCATCTGTTGTGTAGCGTTTATACATATATATGTATGTATATATACACAGTCGATGCTGCGCTACGGTTCTTTGATAGAAGCAGTGAGAGAAGGAGAGAGTGAGGTGGAGATTCAATGTAGGCTAATTGAGGCGAAAATGCTTGTCGGAGTGGTTGATGAAATGGCGGGTGAAAATAATTGCTGGGTTATCAATTATACATATATAGTTGTGATGGTCAGCTGGTTGCTGATGTCGAGTGGAATTTTAATGACGCGTATCTTCTGAGTTGTATAGATTATTTGTACAAGAGTATTTGTCGATGTTTGGGTAGACAAAGATATATAGGTTTGATAATTATTAGGATTTCTCGTGTGAGGTTGTAGTTTAATTTAATTGACGTCTTGATGACGTAAGTTAACACGGTTTATGTGTATACTATGGTGGTTTACGTGAATATTAAAAATAATAAGTGTTAAATATCAGTAATTTAGATTGTATTTAGAACGATTGATGTTTATAATCGTATAGACGGCTGCCTTCGAGGAAATAAGTATAGCATTGTTAGCGATGTTTTTCTTCTGCTACTGTTGATAAAGCATACAGTGGGTGAAGTTTGCTTGCGTGTTGCTTTTTCAGGACTGATAAACGGAAAAATGCAGTACGCCAAAGTGTTGCCATGGCTCGTTATGAACACTCTAACTTTTTGGTCAATTTATATATGTGTTCAGCAGAATGTAAATATTTACTCGATATGTGCTTTAATCGTGATATTTATGTTTTGTTTGTGGAAGCTTGTTATTGAATTCGACGTAAGTAATGGAAATTTAATAATGTATACTACCGACTGTCAATTATTCGTATAGTAATTAAATTTAAAACAATTATTTTTAGTACATGCGCACGTTACGAAGATTTCAACTTTATAATGTATTTAATGTGTAGAATTTGGCATTTTGGAAGTGTAAGTGCTTAAAGTATAAATAAAGTGACTACATATATGATGTTTAATACATATATATAAATATTATTGGAATACTTTTTTATATTAGACGGTTTGTAAAATAACTAAAAGATAATTTTATTAATATCGATTACAACTTACGACTTATCAATCGATGACTGGGCACTTATATATGCACATAATATATTATCGAATCAATCGTAACAAAAACCAGAAAATTTATCGACTGTCACCGAACGACGTCCTATGTTATACGATACCTTCTACACACAAAAACAGGATAAGAAAAGCCTTGGATCATAACAGTGGATCAGACAAAGCTACTTTTTTACGAAGTGAAAAAAAAAATTTTCGTCAAGAGTATTAGGATAGGATATTGGAGCGAGAATCCCTGTGTCGGTTAACCTCTGGGTAAAGGTCTGATCCGATTGTGGAAAATTATGGCTTCTATCGATTTCAACTCGAATCCATTCTCCAAAACTAGTGCGATAAAGATGAATTCGACCTAAAATTGTACGATGGTAATTTCTGAATATATATGTATATACGCGGAATTTTCTCTGTAAATATTCTACTTCTTGACTGTGAACGACGGTGACTTTAAATTGCCGTGATGAAATTGTGATTGAATGTATATACAGTAACGAGATGTACGTATAAGATATATATATTAAGATTTTATTTGAAGTAAAAGTATATTGTATAATAAATATTTTTTACTCGCTGAAAAACGTCAATTCTTTCATTGACAATATTCTACCATATCCAATCGAATATAAAATATCAACTTATTACCCTCAACAAAGCATATCTTCGCCAGCAAAGACGGATTATTCTCTGCACTCTTCCAAATCCCACAGATTCTCAAAAAATTAACACGTAATTTCCATTACACAAGCCTCCTCTCTCTCTCTCTCTTTCTGCCACTTTTACCATTCTTCCCGCCAACACGCTTCACAAAAACAACTTTTCGTACTAAAAAAAAGAAGAAAGTAAAATCCCGCCTCTAGCTCCACATTCGTCAGAGACTCAGTCTCTCTCTCTCTCTCTCTCTCTCCACCCTAAAAAGCCAGCATGCAGCCTCACCGCCGCCACTACTCAAGTTTACGCGCGAGCGAAGCTAAGAAAAGGTTACAACCCAACCGTCTCTGATGCTGCGCTTGGGCTTTCACCTGTGTGTGTGTATATATATATACTCTCTCTCTCTCTCTCTCTCCTCTGCTCTTGTGTTCGATTCGCCGGAGCCTCGCGAGCGCGCCCCGGAATTTCGACTTCGCTCCTCTCTTCCTCCCTTACTCTTGAGTCCCTCTCTCTCTCTTTCTCTCTCTTTCTCTCTCTGCACTCGACGCGACGACTGCTCCAGATGCGCGCGAGTCGTTCAACGACTCTGCCAAAGACGTCGTCGACGATGACGACGACGGCGACATATATAGTAGGGAGGTTTTTTTTTTAATGAGAGAACCCGCGCGATGCTCGTTTGACGAAGCCTCATGCCGCTATATACGCTACCGTCGCGTAATTGCGCGGGCGATATCGTTTTCGAGGGGGGGTGGAGAGCACGCGGGGGAGGTGAAGATTCGCGCGCTTCATGTGAGATTTGAAAGGTAGGGTATAACGAGCGTGGATATGTATGTCACGGTAAATAAAATAAAAAGTTGATTTTTTTTTCGTTGTTGTTTTTATTGTATAGGATATCGCGTATGTAGGGTATCGTATTTTTCTATGTTATTTTTATATCAGGTTTAGAAGAAAAAAAAGAAACCGTGCAGCGGATTTTGAAAAAATAAACATGTGTAGAATTCGAAAAAACGAGTATGTATATACATATGGAGAGAGAGAGAGAGCAGAAGGGGAGGGAATTTAAAAAAGAAAGACGATTCCGTAGGGGAGTGGGAAAGGGGGTAGTGAGAGCGCGCTAACTCGGGACAAAATAAACGAAACTTCAAACGCGAAACTTCCCACGAATTCGTACAACTGCTCTAGCGCATACGAAATAAACTACTATGTGTATATGCGCGTGTTTCGCGTACTTTGTTAACCTCTTTCCACTCGAAATTCCCTGGTCGAGTTCGAATTTCACGGATATATACGTGTAAGCGCGCGCGCACTCGTGTTGTGCTTTATACACATATATATAATCAAGTTCCGCTCATTATTGAAACATATGTAAATGCGATCTATGTAACACAATTGTTCTACGTGAACTTGTATATGTGTTTGTGTTCACATGTATGAATGTTTTTCACCTATTTGGTGAAGGACCGATGTTTGGTTTAGGAAGCCCGGAGGTAGTCTCGATCACTATACCCTATACTTATTTACAAATAAATATTTTTATTTGCTTAAAACTCCGCGGTGAAATTTCTAAATTAATTCTAGCACTTTTTTCTCGACAAATTTTTTCCTCAGCCAGCTTATTTTTTGTATTTTATACCAAGTAGTTATTCAAAATTAAGTATATCCTTTCAGCGGCTTCCAATGCGTTTCTAATAAACTGCACTCCTGGCGTGTCGCGTAGCGGTGGCCATGGAAAATTCGCGATTGGCGGCGTTGGGTAATCAAGTTCCCGTAAATGTCCGCTACGCGACGCGCAGGTATCAGATTCCTTAACACATTTCTTCCCAAGCGGCCATTTTATAGTCGATTGGTTTTTTGCCTAAAAAATTGTCAAAAAAAAAAAATAATAATAATAATAACCAATAGCACTTTTATGAAGTAAAATTGTCCGGTCTTTACGATTGTGAAGTCAGAATTTTGAAATTTCCGTTAGAAAATTTCAAAATGGCAGTTTGAGTTTGATGAAACATGGAAAACCAATCGACTATAAAATGGTCGCTTGGGAAGAAATGGGTTAAACGCATTGGTAGACGCCGACAGTATATAAGCCGCATAATTCCTCCTTTTGAACAACTGTTTAGTTCAAGTCAAGAGTCCAAAGTACAAGATAAATCTAATTGTATTTATTACTCCCCTGGTAGAAATGAATACCAACCGTTTGCCATCCGTTCGCCAAATCGTAAAGGTTTGGCCAACCGTTTAACCAATGGTTCGTAATAAATACCGCTTATTTCGTTACGGAATTATCCTTACGGTTGGCCAACGAATGCTTAATATTTAAAAATCATAA
>JAWWEQ010045784.1:0-16767 GCA_035583055.1 Torymus tubicola | reverse complement strand
AATTTCTTTGTTATATTTTTTGTATAAGTTGGGTATCCTGTAAAAAATTTAAGATGTTGATGATGTGTTTTCTTTCTCTAAACATGTTTTGCTGTTCTTTGGCATGTTATAACGTTGTCTCGCTTCTTCGTAGATTTTGCATTCTTGTAGTATGTGTTTGACTGATATTCTGGCGTTACATATTTTGCAGGTCGTTGGCTCACTTTTTTCTATAAGATGAGAATGAGTAAGTTTGGTGTGTCCGATTCGTAATCTTGTAATTGCTATCTCCTCGATTCTTTTTAATTTCTTTGTCGGTGTTTTTTCGAATACTGAATCTCTTACTGTTTTAATAGCTGTGTTTGTTTTTTCGATCCATTCTTGGTTCCAGGTTTCAATTATCTACTTTTGTGCTAAGTTTTTAAAATCTTCTGATTGTATTTCGTTTGTATTTATATTTAGATTGTCTATGAGTGATTTTATTTGGATGGCTAAGGGTTTCTGTGTTTCGAGTGTATTATTGAAGTTTGCAAGAATTTCATTCGGAAAAATGATGGTTTTCAGTGGGTTATCTCAGGTTTCTGCTATTTTGTGTGCATAATTTAGTATTAGTTTTTGTCTTCTATAGCTAAGAGGGGTCATTTCGGTTTCTGCTAAAATGCTGTTTGTTGGGCTTGTTATGTATGCTCCGGTTGCTATTTTTAAGCATTTATTTTGTATTACGTTCAGTTTATTGGTTGTCTTTGAGTCGTTGTATATGATGGAACCGTAGTCTAATTTGGGAAGGATGAATGATTTATATGCATTCAGTAGGATCTTCTCATCTGCACCCAAGTTTTTTGCGGCTAGTATCTTAAGTAGATTGATTTTTGTGTTGCAGTTTGTTTTTAATTGTGCAATGTGGTTTTTCCAAGTTAGTTTTTTGTCAAAGGTGAAACCCAAGATTTTGATATTGTTAACTTGTTTTATTTTAGTATTGTTTAAAGTGAGCTTAATATCTTCTTTATTGTTTTTCTGTGAAAAGATTCGGTCCATGTTTGTAGTTTGTTTAGGGTTTCTTGAAGTATACGTTCCGTGATCATTAGCGTTTTCCCTGAGCAGAAAATAGTAAGATCGTCTGCGTATAAACACCCTTATACTGGAGTACTTATGTTACACATTATATCATTTATCGCAATGAGGAAAAGTGTAACACTTAAGACAGAGCCCTGTGGTACCCCGTTTTTTATTTCTATTTTTTCTGATAAAGTATTCTTTGCTTTTACTCTTATAAATCTTTCTTTTAGAAAGTTTGTCACAAAATGGGTCAAGTTTCCTTGGTTTACTTTACTTTCGAGTATTTTTATGACTCTGTCTCTCCAAACCATGTCATATGCTTTTTCTAGATCCATCGAAACGGCGATAAGGTGATGTTTTTTTTAAAAGGCGTCGAAAATTGCGGTTTGTATTGTGACTAGGTGATCCACTGTTGAGAGGTTTTTTCTGAACCCGCTTTGTACAGGAGTAAAAAATTTTGTTTTTTCTAAAAAATTTTTTAGTCGGTTGTTTATGACTTTTTAAAAAATTTTGCACATGTCGCACGTGAGAGATATTGGTCGATAGTTTTTCGTCTTGGTTTTGTCCTTTCCGGGTTTAGGGATTGGTATTACTGTAGCCTCTTTCCATATGTCAGGAAAAATATTTTCTGTCCATATTAAGTTAAATATTTTAACAAGATATTCTATACCTGTTTGTGGTAATTTTTTTAATAGTATATTTGGTACCTCATCTGGTCCGGGACTAGAGTTTTACATTTTTTTAGTATTTCACACATAAACACAGGCCAACTCAAGAAAGCTCGACATTAAATACAAACATCCAACTGGAAAAAGTAGCTGAAATGTTTTTTTGCATTAAAAAAATACTTAGAGACAAAATTTCCAAAAACTGGAGCTTTGGCGCAGAGTTGAATGTAAAATAAGTATTTTAAGCTTTACCTCAAACTCCATCCAGTTGTGCCTGAGAAAGTCTACGTAAGTTTATTTTTTGAAAAAATTATAGCTCTCATTAAAATGGGGTTAGGCACCTGGATTTGATTTTTTTTAACAATAATTAGTAATATTTATAATATTTTTATGTATTTTACATGTACTAATATGATAAATTGTTTTTTTAGCTCATTTTATGAAGAAGGGCTTTAGGTGTATGACCCCCTTAAAAAAGAACTCCAAGATTTTCTGGAGCTATGTAAACAGCTATCGTAAGTCTAATGATCTTCCGATAAACATGTTTCTAGCTAATGATCGTAGTAGTAGTGATGTGATTTGTAATAGAAAATTAATAATTCATATAATCGCGTATATATACGCGATTATAGACTTGTATACTATTTTGACTAGCGTAGGACAAATGTAAAAGTTAGCTATGTTATATAAGAGGTACGCGCTGAACAAAATCTCTCTCTTGCTCCGTGGACTCCGAAACGTAAAGTCACTTAGCTCCGCTCAACATATAAAGACTTACAATAAACTAAACCGATAGTTCTTCTGTAGTATCTGAAGTTATTTGTTTCCTCACTCCGTGCTTTCACAACATCAAGTAGTAACGTGGATACAGCTGAATTATTTACTAAATTTTTCAAATCAACTTTCAATTGTACAACGGTTGTTTCGGTTAAACCTGTCGACTGTCAGTTAGTTTGCGATAATTTAGTTATTTTGTCAACCGACGTAGTTACGGCTATAAACAAATTAAAAAATAATTTCTCATGTGGTCCTGACGGTATATCATCTGCGCCCTTAAAGCTGATGACCTCTCCACTGTGCGGAGATTTCTCAGCGAACTAGAAATTGATTGCTCAGAAATGGTTGTTCGTCGACTAGGAGTTGTTACGGCTGGTAAAATAAGACCATTGTTCATTGGTTAATGTAGCCCTTGCTCGTAAAATGAAGCTTTCCAAGGGCATTACAAGAATGCAAGGGCTGATTTAACTCCTGTGCAACAGAAACATCTTCAAGATTTCGGAAAGAACTTCAATTACTTCAAGATGAAACCACGAATGTTGCAACAACCATCAAATACGTCAAGGGTACTCCAAAAAATAGTAGATAGCTTTCTCTTCTGTTCAACTACAACCTGCTTATTTATTATTAGAACGCTCGCGGCCTATGCATTAAACTGACTTGCTCTCCTTAAATCTGTATACTATGGTTAGAATTCCGAATGTTATCGTCTTTATTGAAACTAATCGTTCGCAAGACTTTGACGACGCAGAACTTGGGCTGCTCAACTTTAACATCTATATACGCAAGTTCGAAGCAGCCTCATGAGCAAACGTTCAAGTGGAGGCGGCGTTCTAATAGCAGTTAATAAAAACATTAAATCTGCCCCAGTAGCCATCAATTGTAATTTAGTTGAACAGAAATTGAGTCGTATTCATAGCTCAACCTCCAAACTCCTAATTGGTGCTGCGTATCTTCCTCCATGCTTCTCTGCTGAGGCGTAATACCTACATACTACAATTGTTGAAGAAATATACAAGATGTACCAAGATTACAGCACTATTATATTAGGTGATTATAATCTTCCTTATACTACTTGGTGTAATTCTGAGGTGCTTACAGAATCTTATCTTAATTATGGAACGCCAAATCATAAAGACAGTGTTTCTCACCTTTGCAACTCTATACCTGAATATGAATCAGCTCTATCCAATTCATCATCAAAAAGGCCATACTTTGCCATACTTTGTCTTCATAACATCTACCCATCTCTTTTTTACGAGAGGATTTATTAACAGGAACAATTATGTAGTAACATTCAAATATTGCGTATGATTTGAAGATTTTTCAAATGAATTTTATTAGGAATAAAAGAGTCGCATTAAAGTAATGCCAAAGAGTGGTTTAGAAGTTGATTTATAAAAAAAAAATGTGCGAACATACCTTCTAATAATAAGAAAAATTTAGTAGTGCTACATTTACATTTGTTCCTTCTTTCAAAACTGTATAATGTTCCTATTTCATTAGAGATACATTCATACAACATTCTTCTAATACAATCATTGATGTTTGAGTTTCCTACGATGCGGAGATACTTTTTCTAAAAAAATAAACAATAATAAGTCTTACAGTTTTCGGTGGAAAGCGACTAGTCAATCGCCGAGGCCGAGTTTCCAACATGGTTTTGTTTGGATACTTTCCTTACAATTTTTCTCGCATATTTGCAGACTTTCCTAAACGCTCATTTAACAAATCAAATTCTCGTTTTGTTTTCATAGGCAGTATTGCTCGAAGCGTTAAAACATCTAAATCATCTTCACCAGCATTCGTAGCATTCGTGGAATTTGATGTATGGTTACAACATATTTTTTGTTTGCATTGGTTTGTCAAAATCTTGTCGGATAAACCAAAAAAATTTTGATATCGATTGTACTTGTTGATAATTTGAGAATTTCAATTGATCGTGTTTAGTTTAGAACCATGATTTTCCCTCATTAGTATCCAATTTTTAATTAAATTATATTAAAACTTTTAAAATGACATAAAATTATATAAAATGATCTAATCAAATATATTTACCAATTACGTAATCTATTTTCTTGTCTATTGGCAGTTTGTACACTTCTTTCAGCGACACAATTTTTGGCTGCTCTAATGCATTATTCTTCTTTTTACCTAGAAAATAATCTTAATAGTAAATAATTTATATTTAAATTATTATTGGTTATTATAATATTATTTATTATAATCATGAGGTAAATTTAGATGATTTGACCATATATCTAAACTAGCCACACACGTTTCCTTGTTCCCGTATTACGGGAAAGTTTAATTATACATATAAGTATATTACTTAAATCATTTTCACTTGTTCAGACGGGAACTAATCCGGAAACTGGACTTATTAGTAACACACGCTATCTGTACAATTTCATAGTTTTTAAATTTTGCTCTTATCAAGATTATTTTCATTTTTAGAGTGTAAGAAAATTTGTTTCTAATAGAAGATATAATGTATTTTAATGTATAGGGGAGAGTAAGGCAAATTGGCACACCCTTTTTTCAAAGCAGTTATCTTTTTCAGTACGAAAATAATTAACTTTACTGAAGTACTAACACTAAGTTTAGTAAAATAACTGACTAGAACGTTTGTTATGAACCCTTTATTATTTGTTAATCATTGATCTGTACTCAATTAAAAAAAATCGTTTTTTACGAAATAGCTTTAACCCCGCATAGCCCCAATTTTTTTGAAAGAGCTTCGAAAACTGACGAAGTAGCCGTTATAAACTCAAATTCTCGTATAATGTTATGACTTTTGTGTACAAATAATGTTCATCTTTACGGACAGTTTGAATATACGTTATCGACAGAAAATAAAAGTTTTTACTTAAAAAGTAACTGGCGTTTACGAAATTGCCCCATGTACGAAATTTCCTCACTCTCCCCTATTTATACATTTTTCAAGATTTTGATTAAAACAAAAAATAAAATTAGTTTGTGGATTAAATTGGCTAAATTTACTACACGCGACGTGTAGTAACATTGTCATAACGCTCTCTTTACATTTTGAATATATACTATATTTTAACCCTTAAAGGGCCGGGATTTGACAGGTCAGTATCTCCATAGAAATGAGTCAAATGTCGGCGAGTCATTGGTATGACGCCTCAAGGCGTCATCCCGGCCCTCTAAGGGTTAATGTTCCTGTTTTTCTTAAGATGCTTGCAGAAACACAAAAACCTGTTCTGCTTAAAATTCCCAAATCCCCTCGATTTACCTTATTTATTAAAATATTGTCACGTTAAGTATATATTAAATATAAATCGTACCTTTCGCACTACTTGATCCTGCTATTGAGTTCGAAACATTGTGGACCGGGGAGCCAGACTCACAATCAAAACAAGATCCACGTTCATCATCCTCGCCACTCAATATCAGATCTATTTTAGTAAATTATATTTTTAATTAAAAAACATTGATAACTTTCTGTCAGGCATAAAGAGTGCCATTCGCATTATTTGCTCCCACTTTTGAGTTTAAAACTTTGCGGGATGGGGAACCAGACTCAGAAGGAGATCCGCGTGGATGATTTTCTCCATTTAATTCCAGATCTATGAAAATTATATTTTTACTGTATGTACTCTAAACAAGCATCAACCGTCGAGTTTTACGTGCTTAGTTATAAAAAGATGTAAATGCAACAAGTAACGCAACGTAACGTGCTCAAAATTTATACCTATCGTGCGCGGGCAATTTTTACCGCCCTCAGTTTGCTCGGGCGCCAAACCGTACCCGTTCAAAAAATGCACTTGTGACATTATGTATTTTACGTACTACTGTACATTATGTGGGCCTCTTTTTTCATTGTTTTCTGCGCATAAAGTGACACTTCACGCATAATAAAAAAGGCTTACTTCACGCATAGTAGTGCTAAATATTGTATGCAACGCAGGCTCCGGTAGTGCATAAATTACTAATTTGCACGTTCATATGCGAAGTGTGGGCGATAGTAAAATTATCGAGGCGTAAAGTGTAGTTTTTTCATACCATGTGTAAAGTGAGTATCTGATATAAAAAAAGTTCACTTTAGGCTGTAACGCTCACGAGTGAGCATTATAAGTCATACGCGAATCATTGTTGACAACCTCGGCATCGGCTATCGCACCGCCGTCCTACGCGGCAGAAGAGAGCGAGAGCGAGAGAGAGCATAGTCATGGTATATGTGGAAAATGCCACGACTGGGCGACCGAGAGCTGTTGTCGCGACGCGCTCAGGCACTCGAGGATGGACTACAACCGTGGATAGTTGAAATCGGCTGTGGACCTACTCCATCGCGAACCGCAGTATAGTGCGAACCAGTAATTCTCGTGTGCAAAGTTAAAAGTAAAAGAGTAGAAGCCAAGTTGAGTTTTCGTGAGAGTATCTTGTCGCGGGCTTATTGTGAGACATCGCAGCAGTGCAGGAGAGGCTAGCCACCACCAGCAAGTGCCGTACAACTTTGCCTACGCCTAGTGCATTCGCTCGCCAGCAGAAATTGTCAGCGTGGCCAGGCTGCGACTACTTTGTACTCGCGCTCGCGCATCTAGCTCTAGTCGTTACCTAGAGTTAGAAGTTTTATCGAAACGAGTCTTATCGAAACATGCGCTTTATTTGTCGAAACTTACTTGTAGCTTTTACCGAAACGCGCGCCCCTCTCGAAACGTGTATCGAAACTGAGTGTGTTGCGAAAGCGCTCGTGATCTTGCGCTTGAATTTGCGTCCCGTACCCCGCTCTACCGCGACAAATGTTATCGAGAATTTGTAGTTTAGATAGCATAGATTACTGGGAACGACCCAGCTGGCGCTCACCGGTCCCTATAAATGTTGATAACGGAGCGGCCTCACATCACCTTACGCATTCGTGGACTTTCCGCATGTTGGAAAAATGAAAATTTTTCCATGACTGAACTATTAAAATTATTAAATTTAAAAAGAATTTACAAGGTAAGAATATTTTAATTATAAGTATTGAAATAACCAAATATTTTGTTGTTTAAGAAGTTAACTTAGTAAGCACCTGCACATGCAAAAAAACGTCGAACTGTCGTAGAGCTAGTTTATGTAAATATTTTTTCGACTTTTCTATGTGAACGGTACCTGCATTCTTTGCATCTAACAATGGGGCATCGGTATGTTCTATGTTTTCAGTTGATTCCACAGGAGAAATACACATTTTTGAATCGAAATCGGCCTCTGCTGGATTGGAGCCACGAATTTTTTTTTGTATTTCAGAGGTCGAACTTTTGGTTCTTTTGGATCAAATTTCTTCTCCTTCATCGTTCGAATTAAGGATCCTTTTACAAAGATTTTTTCTTGAACTTTTATCTTGCAACTTTTTGTACTCCTCTTCAATTTCGGATGCGTACTGAGCAATGTCAAGCTTTTTGTTGATCTCTTCATAGGAATGAGACACTGTAAAAGAAATTTCAATAAAATATCTATTCACTAATTATTGCGACCTGATGATCTCACAGAAATAATATTTTTTTATTTTCTATTTTCACTTAAATAAAATAGACAAAAATACTTCACAAAAACTTAAATTTTCTTATTCTTTTCAAGACGAGGCGTAACTTTTACAAATTATTGTTTTTGATATACAACATAAAACTAAGTAATAGTTTTGACATTATACCTTATAAAAATATAAATTATATTGTCACCCTTGTACATTACGCAATAAGGATTTAAAGTAGATGCTATTTTGAACCTCGTAACAGGTCCTAAATCGACTATTATTTAATATGCATGTTGAGCGTGTGCAAAGTGGTCGATTTTAAGTTCTAGAGTGAGAATCGGGCACTTTGTTTCCGCTAAACAGGCATCAAATGTCGAATTTTGCGCGACGTGGTTCAAAAAATAAAAAGAATCAACTTTATCGTAAGTATACTTGATAATACATTGCTTTAAAATTGCACAATAAAATAATTGTTCGTGAAGTAGGTGATTTTTGCATGATTACTACAAGTATTATTTAGGATTACGTACGCGCACGGTGATTTTACACTGCATTAAAAAATGGTATTAAATATCTAATATTGCAATTTCAAAATTCATAAGGTGCACTCAGCATATCTTGACTCTTGTAATTGCTGGGCTAGCTTCTTTTCACTGATAAACTTAACCCGGGAAAGATATATTCTTTTTTGCGAGCTTGTTTTGTAATGTTTTATTTTCATAATATTATATCTTTATTAAAATATCAATACGTACATGTCTCCCAATAAATTTTTGTCATTAAGTAGATTTTCCCGTTGGCATCTGGGACTTGCTGACTAACTACGGCTCTAATTATTTTTTTCGAATCGTCCCAAGGCGCCCATACTACGGTTTTACCGTCTTCCCGCATCCAAAAGTCAGGTACGATTTCGGCTGTGTCATCTTCCTCGAAGACACCAATGTACCATCCTTTTTTAACAGCAGGCACTTTTTTTATAAATAACAGGATTCTCTCAAAATGGAGGAACTATCATTAAATCTTCACGCGACGTTACGTTGTTTGTTATTATTATAAGGTTATAAAATTGCAAACTTTATAAAATATAAGGTTTAACTCATTGAGAAGTGTTTTGAGGGCTTCCTGTAATTATACACATAAATATTTGTATAAATATAAATATTCTATTAATTTTTTTTGATAAACTTGTATTCGTATTTTTATTTATAATTATAAAATGTTTTTATTTTTAAAAATGGCATAAATAAATTATGAAGGACTAAAGAACTATTTATATTATGTCCTTGTTATAATGATAATTTTTATTATTCCTATAACCAGGATCATTTTAATTACTAAACTTTATAACGGGGTAAGGTTCTGTTTAGGTAAGATACTCTTTCTACGTATTAGCTGAGGGTTCTACGTCGAAGAAACCCTACTATCCGGCAGTCGGCAGTGGCACAAGGTCCAAACACTGGCCTTAAGCTAGGATTCTAGAAAGCTTAAGCCTCTTTCTACTTGAGCGCCCCTTGCTGGCGGCACTGCTGTCAATTCCGTTCAGATAATGCTCGGCTGCTAGCTACACCTAGCCTTACCTGCTAGTAGCCGGTTTTCCCGTACAACGCCGCGGCTTTCAAACTGCGGCTATGTCTGTCTCTCTCTCTCTCTCTCTCTATTTCTTACCTTCCCGTTACCGTTGCTCCTCCAGGAGTCGATGCCCTCGGCTAGCTGCAGCTGAAAAGGGTAGAGGGCGGTATTCGGGAAAGCATGCACGGATCGGGCAGTCTAAATAAATACGCGTGACTCGAGATATAAAATTAAACAAGAATAAACTTTATTCAAAGAAAAGCAATGAACTGAATGCGCGTAGGCCGAAACTTTGTCGAGAGCCGGCACGCTCGCCAGCTTTTCCGCTTCGAACGAAACACGATCGCACGTGGCTCGCACAGCCGCTTAGACCTCACCGCGAGGTAGGCGCACGCAACAACGATATCACAATAGTTCTCAAACGTGACTTACGCGGGGCTGATCAGCCATTTCGCTCGCAGTCGCTGTCGGCGGGGACGGAGGTGCCTCACTGTCCCCGCAGATGTCGTCGTCGTTGTCGCTCCTCCTGCCTTCTCGTCTCGTGGCACTTGCAACACGCGGTCACGACGGGTTGCTCACAGTGGAGGCGCGTCACGGCTGCTCTTTTCTTCACTCACTTCTATCTATCAAAAAATCGTTTCGGCACCTGTTGCGTTGCGCGCGCGGGTCAAGGCTTATTTTCACTGGTCACCAAAATGGTTGGTCGTCCTCTCGCTCTCCCGCGCGGTGTGCTCCGTCATGCACCGAGGCTCCGTCGCGCGGCGCCCGATGGCTCTTCGAGTACCACTTCCCCGCGGTTGTGCGCGTATTTCAAATTCCGTCGGGGCTCCAATGCAGTCTATACACGCGCCCGTTACACCCCCCACCCAGATTTAACGTTCCCCGGGCGTTACATCTGCGAAAGGGAAGGGCGCAGTAATCAGTAGAACTACCAGGGTGTTGTTACGGGATTTTATTCACACTTTACATCTCTAGATTGGTACAATTTGTGCCTCATTTGCGCGGGTGGTGCTCTCGGTCGGGGCATCGGCGGGCCATCTTCACCCCGGACCGGCCACACACTGCGCAGTAACGGAGCCTGCTGGCCGGTGCGGGGCCTTCGTCTAGCGTCTCCGCCAGACGCTCTTCGAGGCAGCGCGCCTCCTCCAGACGGGCACGCGCCTCTACCACGGCCCGCTCCTCCTCTTGTCGCCGGGCTCTGACCCGGTCGAGCTCAGCCCCGTCCACGGCCTCCAGCCGCCGGCGCTCTTCTTCTTCCTCGGCGCGTTGTTGTCGCCGAGTTGCCGCACGGTGTGCGACCCACTCGGCGGTGTGGCGCAGCTCCTCCCTTTTGTCGACCACGCGCCGCCACCAGCAATCCGCCGCCGGAGGATGGTCGGGGTGGTCCTCCATCCACCCCTCGAAGACCGTGAAGAGCGCATCCCGGACGCTCTGGACCTAGCGATCCATCGCCCTGATCCGCCCTAACGCCCCCTCGATCTCCTTCCACGAGGATGCCCGCGTGGGGAGGTCCTCTTTGGTCTGGGAGGCGCTGTCGCAGGACGGGCGTGGACCGCGCGCCGGGATGGCGTCTTCCGGTGGCGATGCTAGCGGTTCTCGGGAGGCCGTGATTGGGACGCCCGGGCTCGCACAAGCGGTGTCCGCGTCCCCCTCGGCCCACTCTGTAATTGTCGGCGGCTCTCTCAGCCGCTCCCGCTGTTCCTCCTTGAAGGCCTCCTGGCGCTCACCGAGGAGGTGGAGAGCCGCCAAGGCCGTGACCTCGGCGCCAGGGCCGAGGTGAAGCTCCAGGATCCCGGCCAGGGCGCGCTCGAGCGCGTCCACTGATACTTCCACCACCTAAAACACACAAAAGGAAATTTAGGGTGAGGCGAGCAACTGGGATGCCGGACGCTTGGGGTGGCTCGCAGCGGCCACGAAACCCGCTACGCGGGGTGAATGACACCTGTCTTACGTTTTGCGGGAACGGCCGTCCCCGCTTCGATTGGATTGGGGCATCGGGCCCCGAGGGTACTCGCTGGGGCGGAATGCCTCCCGCAGGTCTCGTTCCGGGGGGGGCTTCCAGGTCCTCTCCTTGGAACGGTTGGCGCGAGCGGCGGTACCGGGAGACTGAGTGGGTCTACCACCACTGCTCGATCTCTCGGGGTCCTGCCGCACCCTCGTTGTGGGGGATTCGGCACGGACGGTGCTCTCAGGGGATCGAGTGGGTTTACCACCACTTCTCGATCTCTCGAAGCCCCGCCGCGCTTCCCCGCCGGTGTATTATCCTTCGGTGCCTCTTCCGGGATATCCTCCTCTTCCGGCTCTTCGGGCGGTGTTCCTCGAAGTGGTAGGGCTTCAGCTGTTCAGCCGCTACCACCTCTTCTACTTGCCTCCCGTCGCCCACCAGCCGGTAGGTGTTTGAGCCAAGGACGTCCGTTATCCAATACGGACCCTCAAATTTCGGCGCTAGCTTTGTCGCGACGCCCTTGGCGGCTGACGATAACGGGTGACTTCGCTTCCACGCTCGATCGCCCGCTTTGAAGGTTCGCTCTTGCCGGCCGGTGTCATAGTATCCGGCCTAGAGTTGCTGAGCTTCTCCTGCTCTAGCTGCCGCTTGCTCGTGCAGCTGTGGAAGAGCTTCCATCCACTCCTTCCACCGAGCCAAACTCTCCTCCTGAGCCGGGGTATCTGCCGTTACCTCCTGCTGCCTCCGCTGGGTGCCAGGGGGCTCTGGTTGCCTCCCATAGAGTAGCAAGGCTGGACTCATCCCCGTAGAACTCTGCTCAGCCGTATTCATGGCGAAGAGAAGTTCCGGAAGCTTCTCATCCCATGTGCTATGTCGCTCCTTGAGGTAGGAAGCGACCATGGTCTTGAGGGTACGGTTGGCGCGTTCCACGGGATTGGCTTGCGGGTGGTATGGGGGAGTGTGGGTGTGATATACACCGAGCTTCCTCAGGAAATCTTCCACGACATGGTTCTTAAACTCTGTGCCGTTATCGGACAGGAAGACTTCCGGGCAACCGAACCGAAGGATGATCTTGTTCAGTTCCCCTACCACTGTCTTAGCATTTGCCTTGCGTATGGGAGAGGCCTCCACCCACCTGGTGAACAGGTCTTGGAATACTAGGATGTATTCAAAACCTTTGGAGGTGCGAGGCAGCGGCCCAATAATATCAGCCGCCACGACCTGCCATGGTCGGTCGATTACTCGACGACCCATGAGGCCGGCTGGGGCTCTTTGTTCAACCTTGAACCGCAGGCACGTCTCGCAGTTTCGCACGTACTCCTTGACTTCCTTTTAGTAGCGCGGCCAATAATACCGCAGCGCTATCCGGGCGAAGGTCCTCTCTCTGCCGAGATGCCCAGCGGTTGCGTTGTCGTGGCATTGCCTCAGCACCTCGTGACGGTATTCTTCTGGTACGACCAGTTTCCACGCGTTTTCGTCGTTACCGAGGGCTGAGTCCAACTCCAGATTCGGTCGGTAGCGATAGAGGTGTCCGGCTACGAGTTTATAGGTAGGATAATCGTTGGGGCTCGCTTTCACTTTGGCGCTCCAATCTCTGTACCACGTGTCCGCGGAATCGATTGCCCAAGATATTGCTGCCACGTCTAATTCAACTTCCTCTTCATCTTCGTATAGACTCTATGTATGGGCGGAACTTCTGAATCGCCCATACGACCGCCAGACACTCTCGCTCCGTCACGCTGTAGTTACGCTCAGCCGGAGTTAACACTCGGCTGGCGGACTCTATTACCAGTTCCTGCCCGTCTAATTCCTGTAACAGGACGGCTCCGAGGCCCACGTCGCTCGCGTCCGTCTGGACGATATATTGCCCGTTTGGATCGGGTCGATGCAGCACCGGCGCGGTTATAATCATCGCCCTGAGCAAATCAAACGCGTGCTGTTTCTCCTCGAGCCACTCATACCTCTGGTTCTTCTTTGTTAAGTTGGTGAGTGGCTCGGCGATGGTTGTGTAACCTGGTATAAACCTCCTATACCATGACGACGTGCCCAGGAACCGTCGTAGCGCCTTCAGGTTACGAGGCACGGGGTAATTCTTAATTGGCGCGATCTTCTCCGGGTTAGGTCTCGTGCCATCCCGGTTCACCAGAAATCCCAAGTATGCGACCTCGGGCTTGCAGAACACACAACTTGTCTGCATTTAGCGTAAGTCCAGCCGCTACGAGACGTTCAAGTACCATTCTCAAGCACTCGTTGTATTTCTCGAACGTCTCGGCGATGATCATGATGTCGTCGAGGTACGCATACACGTATGGCTCTAGTTCAGGGCCAAGTACTTGATCTATCAGCCTCTGAAAGGTGGCGGGCGCGTTCATCAGCCCATACGGCATTCGCCGGAACTAGTATAGCCCCATTCCCGGCACCGTGAAGGCCGTAATGGGCCGCGCTGCCTCCGCCAAGGGGATCTGGTGATACGCGCTCCTCAGATCCAGCGTGGAAATGTATTTCGCCTTCCTCAGCTTTTTTAGAATATCTTGCATATTCGGCAGAGGATAGGCGTCGGGTTTCGTGACCGTTTTTACCTCACGCAGGTCACAACAAAACCGTCGTGTGCCGTTGCTCTTCGGAGGCATCACGACGGGACTCGACCATCCACTCTTTGAAGGCTCGATTATGCCCTGATCAAGCATCTCGCACACCTGCCGGTGCATTTCCACCTGTACCTTGTCTGACACGGGATAGTGGCGCTGCTTGATCGGTCGAGTACTCCGCACTAATATCTCGTGTTCCACGCTCTTTACGCAGCCCAGCCCGGGAGGAAGTTTACTCAAAACTTCCTCTACCATGACCCTCAGCTTCTCTCGCTGAAGGTCCGTAGCGTCCTCGAGCCCTATTGCAGCCACTGTTCCCGGATCGGCCGTCAGGCTGGCGACCTGCAGGTCGACATAAGCCTCTGTCTCTTTGCAGAACAACCGATCCGTATCTGGGTCCTGTACGGCCCTGAAGGCACGCCGGAAGTTCACCCCCAGATAACAGTCTGTATCTAAATTGGGCATTATCGCGACCCGTATGTCACGGGTCAGGCCCGCTACCGTCACTGGTAGCATTACGTGGCCGAGTAAGGGGCTCCGGCTCCCATCGGCCAATCGCACCGCTCTACTCTGGAACGCTACGAAGTTCCGTTTCAGCGCAGTTGCTAGCTGGAGCCCGACGGTGCCCATCACCGTCGTTGAGGTTCCGGGATCCAGCAACGCGCGCAGGTCGAATTCGCCGACGCCTATGGGTAGCCACCATCGTGTCTCGGCGTCCGGCGAACGAGCCACAGGGGCGCCTCCTTGCCCCTCGGCTGGCAGAGGAGTTTCCAGCTCCCCCGTGGCGAGGCGACTATCGCCACCGACCACGGCGACCTGTTCGGCAGGGATCTCGGCGACTATAGGGGCAGGAGGGATCCCTTCTACTCGCCCCTGCGCGCGTTTCCCGAACCACTCGGGCAAACTCGCGCAATGTGCCCGGGCTGGCCGCAAACGTAGCAACTAAAGGACGGGGGCGCTGCTTCCGCCCCGGGGTCCTCCTTTAGTGTCGCGCCACTCGGCGCGCTAGAAGCCTTACTCTCCGGTTTGACGTCTGGGGCCTTCATTGCCCCGCCTCGGCCGGACGAGTGGTATCCGCGTCCTCTCCGCGGGCCACCCTGCGCGCGATTTCCCGAACGCTCTCTTATGGGGTTGGCTATCTCTGTCAGGCTCTGCTTCAAAACTCGCCGAATCATCTCTTCCAAGCTTTCTTCCTTGACAGCTTTCTCCCCGACCGCGCCTGCCACTTTCCCTTCCCTAGGGTCACCCTTTGGCCTCTTCTGCGCCTCGGGGGGAGATAGCGGCTTCTATACCATCTCTGGCAGGAGAGCTGCTGCTGGCAGTGGCGGACGACGGAACGTCTTCGCGTTCTCCAACGTCTGCTCCGCATCCACCGCCAGCTCTAGGAGCTCCTCCACCGTGCGGAAATCCATCCTACGGACCATCGCTTGCATCTGGGGCTTCATGTTTCTGTGAAGCTGGTTCAACTGCTATTCGCGGCTGAGGGCGGCGACAATTTCCGCGTTATCGCAATGAGGCACGTGATGTAATCCCTCACGGCCTTGTCCGCCCCCTGCGTGCGATTGTTGGCCTCTGCCAACATCCGCTGTTGGTACCTCTTGGTGGTACCGTACCAACGTCTTGTCGCATCTACAAAATCTTGCCACGTGGTCCACTTGTCTTTCTCGTTTCGGTATCACGTGGCGGTCGTGTCGGTGAAGAGTTTCAACAAGGATGACAATACCTCCTCCTCGGAGAGGTTTGCCAGGACTCTGCAGTCTTCGAGTCTCACCAAAAATACGTCGATACTCTGGCTCTTCGCGCCAGAGAATCGGATCTGCGACTTTTGGACTACTTGTCCGATGTCCCTCGAGTGGTTGAATCCCGACCTCGAGAAACTCGTCGACAGGCCTGCCGCACTGTCGTTTGACCAGCTCGGATCTCTCGCCGTGCTCTGGCGGTCTCCCCCCACCCAGGCTGCGTTTCCGGGGTGGAAACCAGCCTGATCTCCGGGGCGAGCTGGCCGTGGCGAGGGCGAGTACCTCTTCCCCGCGGTCGCGCGCGTATTTCAAATCCCGTCGGAGTTTCAACGCAGTTTATACACGCGCCCGTTACAACTTAAGATTAGAATTTAATATCGAGTAACAAACGTCTTTGGAACTCGCACGGAATAGTATCCCGCGTACAATATAAACATTAATTGTGTAACAGGGACCCAGGTAACCCAGAAAGTTGTGACGCTGTTTAGGTGAGAGAAAGTAATGTAAGGAATGTTACGCCGAGAAGGTTGACGTGCTCATTCTCTTTAAAGATAAGTTTACTGTTTTTATTTCATTGACTTCATATTTAGGTTCTCGATTTTTCTCGTCTTTTCGAATTTGAAATTAAATAAATATTTATCGATTTGACCAAATATTTATTTATAAATTTATTGATAATTTTATTTACCCGGCGAAGCTGCTCCGATCGTGAACGCGCGTTATATACGGTGGTTTGACACTTACCCGCACGTATACACTTACAGTAGGTTTGCACGGGGCGACTCCGACACACACACACACACACACACACACACACACACACACACACACACACACACACACACACACACCCAGCTGTTCTTGTCGAGTGTAACATACGTTGCAGGGGGCCCTGTACTACAGAGTTTCACCACAACTCTATAAAATCCAGAATAGTGTTCCAAGCCAACAACGATTCTTTTGCTAT
>JAWWEQ010045773.1:0-16768 GCA_035583055.1 Torymus tubicola | reverse complement strand
TACCAAAGACTTGCTACGATTAACTGTCAAAATCAAACAGAGATCACCACTATACCATGGAGCCTATTTGGACCGTCCATCAAATTATTTGCTAATAAATGTCAATTTATACAAGAAGAAAATTATTTATATCACCAAATTACAAGCAATATCACCAAGTCTATTATTATTCCGGCGGATTCACCTTTAATACTAACATACATATTGTCACAAAACTTAACACTTGTTTCCAGTAACTATAAAATAACGATAAAATATAAAGATAATGAGATAATAATCCAAGGAACACATCAAATGCAAGGAGATGACACACAAGTACAAGGCTATAAAGTCAACGACTACCTGGGAGAAATAAAACAATTAAGCTTATTCTTGCCCGTTATTATCAAAAATCACCAGTTGAATTTTAAATCACTAGAATCTCTTAATTTATCAACAATACCTACCGTAACTTTTGAAAAATTTGGATTTGATTTTTACTCATCTGTAATCTTAAATATACTAGTGATGTCACTTTTATTGATTGGAATAAGCTATCTAATATACAAGCAAAGAAATCAGAAACAACATGCTGATATAGAACTACAACCTACCCAAAATATCAATGACGAGGTCGTCCTTGAATTTCGCCCGGGAGGAGTTATGTGGCTCACGCTGTAGGCACTCTAGACCATCGATCGGACGTCTTCCTATCGCTGCACATATGAGCTGCAGAAAAGACAAAGGAGTTAGAATGGCAATGAAGATGCGTTTGTATGAATAGAGTCACTCGCTCTGCTTTCGCACCGGCGATCGCCAGTCTCTGTTGAGCATCCAAGCTGTAAAGACGTTCAAATAAATCAGTATTTTAATCAACACCTTTTGTTCGATTACTTACTTGTAAGTGTGATACCTGTGTGCGAGTTACCTTCTTTTGGTCATCCACCGGGGCTTGTCACTTAACTCACTCGCATACATAGACACACACGGACGCGTACCGGGTCGGGCGGCGAGAACGGACGCGAACACGATCGTGGGCAACACCACATGGAGAGCGGCGCTGAGGGTCAAGGCAGAAAGAGAGCGCGAAGTGAACGGGAGCACGGCCGGCGAGAACTGATGCCGCGGAGCGACGCATGCGCATAGGCGAGAGTGGGAGCTATAGGTAGACAGAGTAGGAGTGGGCGGCTATCACGGCACGCGCGCGCAGCCGGAAGAGATGGGAAAGAGAGTAGTGGTAGCAAAGGGACGCGGAAGGGAGAAAGAGAAGTAGCGCGCGTACAATAGATTATGTTCGTCTCGCTACGTAGTGCTGATCGCGTTAAGGGAGGAGGACCGTCAGGAGGTAATGCGCGTATAGAGGCGGTAAAGGAGTAAAGGGAAGGGAAATTTCAGTAGGATACGAGTTATACGCGAAAGGAGAGTGGTTGAGGATCGAAGCTTAAGGTGCGCACGTACAAAACCAAGCACACATGCCCCCCTTCATAGCCTATCGCTGCTCTAGTAATTGTCGATTCATAGAAAAAGACTAGCGATAGGTGATAAGAAGGGATAGGGCCAATAAGATAAGAATACGAGTTATCAGAGACACGACCGAGGTGATGAGCTAGACAAAATCAGAACGATCGCTCTCTCTAATTCTAGTCCGCTAGGAAATATTACGTATGATTAAACAGTTATCCAGCAACCAAGGAGTATTAGTTAGTAAAATAAGTTTGATATGTTGAGCAGGTAGTGAGGTTCATCGGTGAAGGTGATACGGGTCGAGGTGTTTTGCTATTTCATGATTATCAGCATATCATCAGCGGAAGAGACTAGTGGTGATTGTGGCATTGTGATTTATGTGTTATAGGTCGGCAAGGAGCCAGAGCTGGGGACCGTAGACACCATCGTTAGGCCAATAGGCCGTTAATTCATTAATAAATATAGTTATTATAGTTGGCTGAGTTGTTATTCGCGAGTGTATTATTCCTTGTATCATTTCTATCCCATTTCCTGTATGTTTTCAGGGTGAACTTATAGCGGCATTGGAGTCATCGCAAGCGTTTAACAAAGTGTGGCACGAAGGATTGCTTTTTAAACTTCAGCGATTCTTACCTGATTATTTATAGTACTTGCTCAAATCATACATAAGTAATAAGAGATTTATTCAAAAGAAATTTTCAAACATAAAGAAAAAGAAATCATAATAAAGGTAAATCAAGTTAAAAATTATATATATGTATATAAATAAATTAATATCCGCTATGGATTGTGAGTATATTTGATCTCAATAGACAAATATTACTCACATTACACAAATCATTTAGTGCGAGTTTTACGAGCTTTGAGCAATTTGGTTTGACATAGCAATATTAACTTATTTTTAAAATTTTACATTCAAAGTTGAAAATATTTATAAATTCCAAAATATGTATATAAATGAATTAATATCCGCTTTGGATTGTGAGTATATTTGATCTCAATAGACAAATATTACTCACATTACACAAATCATTTAGTGCGAGCTTGACGAGCTTTGTGCAACTTGATTTGACATAGCAATATTAACTTATTTTTAAAAGTTTACATTTAAAGTTGAGAATACAGCTAGATACTAAAAAGAAAATAAACTAGTATTTTCCCTTGGATTGTGAGTGAAGGAAATACTTTATCTATTCGAGAAAGTAATTATTTAAACTTAAATTTTGATAGATAGGGAAGGGAACCTGAGAATAACTTGAGTTAGGGTAAAATTACAATTTTTCCAATATACATTATTTCTGGGCTCGGGACCTTTATCCTATCCATTCGTGAGGCATGTGCAACAAAATTGTTTTTATGAAACAAATGTGCTGCTTCTGACGGTCCTGAATTATATCCAAATCTCCTACCCAAACTTAACTAAACTCAACCACAAACACCTTTTAATACTTCCAGATCAAATATCAGCCTAGGTTAAATAGCTAACACAGCTACGGCCTAAACAGAGCATTAACTCTTAAATGACTTAAACATCCCTTATCAATTGACTAGACTGACGTAATACAATTTTTCGTACCTTGTGGTAGCCAGTGGGCATAAAGCGGCGCCTAAGAGGTGAGCGCGACAAAATTCAAAATGACGCAAACAACTTTATTTTGTTTGTCCAAAAGTTACTGAAGTATTATGTAAATTTCTGTTGATTTTTGTCATTTTGATGCAATTTTTCAACGAGTATATCTCATAATAAGTAGTACTAATAGAATCGCTAAAAAAATTCTGAGTAGCGTATTCACATATAGGGAGGACGTGAAAATTGTATTTTTCTAAATAAATGATTAAAAGGTAAATTATTAAATAATTAAATTAGGTTAATTTTGGACCCAAGAAGGCCAAAGAAGGAAATTTGAAAGGTCTATCTTCTTAAGGCCAAGTGGAGTCTAAAATCAACCCAATTTCATTATTTAATAAATATAAACATTCATTTGAATATAATACATATAAATACTGTATTCAGAATTTTTTGAGCGATTCTAGTAGTAGTATCATGAGATATACTCGTTGAAAATTGACATTAAAATGACAAAAATGCAGATTCCTACTTATCGATATTACAATTTTTTTTTAATTAAGGCGGTCTTACAACTATAAATTTGGAAAAATCAAATTATTTTTATTTTATTTTCGATTCTATATATCATTCCAATCTTGTAAAAAAAGTTTGAGTGACATATTTGAAAAATTACCGAAGATATAAGCAAAAATGTGAGTAAACTTCTATAGGAACGTGTCACGAGTTTCTACCAATTTGAGTCTTGTCACGCAAACGTAAGCCACATCAAGAACCAATTTTATACAACCAATTTTACGGTTAAAGAAAAAAAACTTGATATTTTAAAATGTTAATTTAAAATATATTGAAATAATTTTTAATTAATTTTGTAACAAAAAAGAATACTACCAAAAAGGCGTTTCGATAAGATATCAAACTGAGAATATACGTTAACTGATTTAATATTTATATATTTTATACATATATACTGTAACGGGGTAGGATTCCCAACACGTAATATACTTGTGCGACATACTTGCAAGGGTTTCACGTCAAAGAAACCCTGCTGTCCGACAGTTAACAGTGGCACAAGGGGCGAACACTTGCCTTAAGCTTTCATTGTAGAAAGCTTAGGCTACTTCCTACTTGAGCGCCCCTTACTCGATGGCACTGCTGTCAACTCCGGTGCGAGAACGATCGGCTGCTGGCTCTACCTAACCTTACCTGTAGCAGCCGGTTCTCCCGTACAACACCGCGGCTATCCTTCCCTTTTACCTTCCCGTTACCGTTGCTCCTCCAGGAGTCGATGCCCTCGGCTAACTGCAGCTGAAAAGGATAGAGGACGGTATTCGGGAAGCATGCACGGGTCGGGCACTCTAAATGAAAACGCGTGAGTTAAGGTATAAGATAAAAACAAAAATCGGATTTATTGAACCTAAGTCAAAGAAACACTTTGCAACAGTAACGCGTAGGCCGAGACTTTTACGGGAGCCGGCGCCCACCGCCGGTCCTGCCACGGTCACTCTTGCATCGGTGGAGGCGCGTCACGGCTGTCATATATCTCTCACTATCTCGCTCACACACAGCACTTGCGCTTCTCTCCTCCGCGTAACGGTGACAGCGCTCACTTCTCGCATGTCACTCTCATGACTATAAGACGTCTGCTGCTCAACTACTGTACTGCCTTATCATCGTCTGCTTCTTCTCTGTCTATCTTGTTCTCGAGAAGCAGTCGTTTTCCTTAATGTTTCCTGCACGCTATCGCTCGCCAGGATCTTTTGGACCGGGTGCACATCCCACACCGTCGTTTGCACGAAGGATCCGTCTTCCACTGTGACGATCCTTCTTAGCAGCTCCTCCCTGGGCGCTATTCTTCGTGCGATCATATGGTCCGCGCTCTCTGTCATCAGGAAATCTCCCGGCACATACATGCCCAAAACACACTTACTCAGCCTTGCATCGGTGGAGGCGCGTCACGGCTGTCAAATATCTCTTACTATCTCGCTCACACACAGCACTTGCGCTTCTCTCCTCCGCGCAACGGTGACAGCCCTCACTTCTCGCATGTCACTCTCATGACTACAACATGTCTGCTGCTCAACTACTGTACTGCCTTATCATCGTCTGCTTCTTTTCCGTTTATCTTGTTCGAGCTCCGCGCGGCGCGCTATCCATCACGATCCAAATAAATGCGCGAGATTCGAATCTCGCGACACTGTAGAATATATGAAATTTTGAACTTTGGCGTTACTTTTCTTTTAGAGTACTTGATAGATTTTCATGCGGTAATGTGTAATTTACTTACAATCTATCCACCTATGGCACAAAGCTCTGAATTACAAAAATTTTTTGATTAACTAGTTTTTTTATGCAAAAAACCATGTAAATTAACAAAATTAAGAACAAAATAATGGTTTTTTATATAAAAAACATACTTAATCAAAAAATTTTAAAAATCCAGAGCTTCGTGCCATAGGTGGGTGTATTACACATAATTTGCACTCAACCCCATGAAAATCCATTAAGTACTCTAACAAAAAAGTTACGGCAAACTTTTTTTCTAGAAAGGACTATACCTCAGGACTAAAAGGATCAAACGACCTCTATTTTTGTCAGATTGTCAAAAAATAGTTATACTAATATTACATAATGTTTTTTTATTGGTAATAATATTTTATTTTATTTTTTCAGATAATTTTAGCCTCAGTCTATAGGTGTAAGACCGCCTTAAAAAATTTCTAAACAGTTTTTTGAAACAATACAATTTTTAGGCCCACGGTATATTTAAATACTAAACTCAGAATTTTTTTTAAGCTATTAGTATTTTCATTAATTATTTAATCGACGTAATGAAATACCATAAAAAATGTTTATTAGTATTTATTTTTATCTAGTTTTTTTTTTATTTATAAAAATATGTTTATTTAGAGTTATAATTAAAGTTAATATTTTCTTTATTTAGAAAAATATATTCAGTATACTGATTTGATTTCTACTTACTTACTATACTCTACCGACACTATATTTTTTTAATTTATCGTATTAAATAAATAATTGTTGAGACTCATTAATATTTTAAATAAAAAATATAATCAAAATAATAACAATTGAATAATCGTGAAACGTGTAACTTGTATAGATGAAAATTTTCGAACTCTTTCAAGCGAGCGATAGCGTAACGGATACCGTGCCTGCGTAGTAACCCAAGGATCGTGTGTTCGATTCCGTGTGAGGTCAAAAAATTGTATGCGAAACTTTTTCTGCGATTATAAAATGGTGATCAATATAGAAATAAGTTCTAAAAGATGTGCGAGATTTATAATACTTATAATATTTATAGCTTTAAGTTACTCTTTCAAGAACTAAAAAAAAAGGGTCCCAAAGGGTCTACAGGAACCTCTCATGGAAGGTGTTTCTGGAAGAGATTAAGTATAAATATTTCTGAAAAGTGACAGAAATATTTCTGAAATTGTTTTTTAAAATATTGTGTCTACGTTTTCTGTAATATTACAAAAAATAATACCACATGATTTCTGAAATATTTCACGTAATGTTTCGCGGTTGATTAAATATATTACATGAAATATGTAAGAATCATTTCTGAAATATTGAGCAAAATATTACCAAAAATATTTACGAAACGTTTAGAAAATTTTTCACAAAACGTCTCAGGCCGCATGAAAATCTTAGAAAAATTATTACAGAAATATTCGAAAGTTATTACAGGAAATACATCTGATAATATCGTTGAAGTATTTCAGAAATATTTCGTGGACTGTTTCGCGTTTGGTTTAAATATTACATGAAATATGGATGAATTATTTATAAAATATTACGCAAAATATTATAAAAAAATATTTATGGAATATTATTAAAATATTTCATGAAATATTGATAAGTGAAATGGATTTTACATTAAATATTATAAAAATATTTCAGAAATATTACATAATATTTTCCACAATGTTGATCAAATATTTAATGAAATGTTGCTAACTCGAATGGATTGTACATTAAATATTATAAAAATATTTCAGAAATATTACATGATATTTTCCACTATGTTAATGAAATATTTCTGAAAAATTTCATAAAATGTTGCTGATTGAAATTAGCTTACATACATTATTCCTGCTATATTTCCGAAATATTACAAGAAATATTGTTTTTCTTATTAACAAAAATATGAAATATTAATTTATCATATAATGCCTTATGAGTTCTTCGATGGTGGAGCTCTCGGCCGTTGACGGTGGTAAAGGTTCACTTCCAGTCTACGTACTCGCAGTAGAACTCGGAAACTCTTTTCGGAGTGGAATAACTTGCTGAGGCAGTCGTATTAGTAGAAACGGCCGGAAGGTATGACAACCCCTGAGCGACCCCTTATGAAAACCTTTGAAAATTCAAACTTCCAACAGCCTTTACAGTTAGGTTGGTGGTTCGGACTCATGATCATGGGATCGGAAATCATGTATTTTAATTGAATCGGAGATACTGTAGAAGAAAGCATTGCAAAATTAAAACAAATAGCACAATTAAAAAGAGCAGGCAAAGATCTATCAATATGTGTCTTTTTTCTCAAAGATTTAGTATACGATTACGAGCAAATTGAACAGAACGCAATTTACGCGAACAAATTTGATACTCTTTGCTCCCCTTTTACGTCAGCAGCGCGTGCATATCTCGCTCATTGCTTGCCGATGCTGAGTCTGCAAGGTAGGAAAACGGATTGCAAGGGCCAACGGCGCCGGGGAGAGTTGCCAGGTGAGTAGGCTGCCCGCAGTCATCCAAACCAGCGCTAAGTAGCAGTGTCGGAAATTCCACTATCATTCATATGCCAACACTGAAAAACTTGAAAGAAGAGAAAGAATCCAGGTTAAATCGACCGAAACCACTAGCAATCCATCTGCGCTCTCGACGCCCTGCGCCCACGTATTGCCCCTACCCTTGGGGAATATAAATCTGGATGAAGTAACTAATGTACTAGTACCTGTACGTACATTGGAGCTATTTTTTCAGCAGTTTAACATGCTCAAGAAGCAGGTGGACGAACTTAAATATCTCGAGAACCGCAGTCTTGTAACGCGCTACACTACCTAGGCATTGGTCGATACGGAAGATTCCACCGACGCAGAGCTGGTCAAGTGGATTTCCGTTCTCGAGAAATAGGTAGAAACGCAAAATAGCCTGCTTGAAGAATTAAATAATAGATGTTAGCTGCTTCTTGACCAAAATCTCACTCTTGATAAAAAATTGGATAAAGCCATCAGCAGCTACGCAAGTCTCCAATGTGCTCGCACGGAAGACGTAGAAATCGGCAGTTTAGGAGACAATATGCCTGCGCAACGCGAGATTGGCAGTTCCTCCCTCTCTGTCCATAGCAACTCTGAAACGATCTACCCATCTTCTCGACCAGGTAACGTGACCTCTCTTTCGCGATCCGATGGTACAGGTTCTGAGTCCTGCGAAGTGATATTAAATGGCATACTGAAGAAAGATTATAAGGAACCAATTGAAATTGGAAATAAAATTTCCTTTGCAGTGCTCAAGATAGTATTTACTTCAATTAAGTAGGAAAATATCTTCGGAACGCATGTCATGCATGTCCGGGGTCTGTCCTGGAGAAATGGAGGCAAGGCAGAAGAAGGCTTGGTATCGCGATTATATTATATTCGCATTATATTCTTGTATAGTCAGGCTCAGCAGCACTGGTCTAGTCAGAGAGGTTATGTGAACGAAGCGTACGCTTCCCAACAAGTACCTTACAACAAATGATATTGACCTCGTACTGCTTGGTCTGGTTTCGGCTGCTTGTGTGTCCAATCATGAAATATTTATTAATGAAATATTGTCCCAAGAGAAATTTGAATCCTTTAAGTGCCTACGTTCCGTCGCCCAGGGGCTGGGCATCAAGTATGTTTGGCACTCCGGTTACCTATCCCTGGATAGGAACAAGGGAGATGAGTGTGCTCATGGATTTGCTTCTTTATCTGACCTGCAAATCGTATAAACAACGAGCCAGACTGCCTCTAAAAAACACCTTTATCGGTGAGATAAGGAAAGTGTCCTGCTCAGTAGCAGTGAAGAAATTGCTCGGACGCACGGAGAAGAGTAGGCAGTCAGGTCTTTATGATTATGCTCGACTACCGATAAATGGATGCGGGGTAGGGGTCTCCTAAAGGAGGGGTTTCTGAATATCATCAAAGCCGGGTATCCCGCCAGTTCCTGTCCTGGGTATCTTACTTGTTTGTTTATATGTTAACGACCTAAGTGACGTACTCGGCGGTGATACGACCCAAGACAAGATTTTGAAGGGCATCGCTTAGCTTACCAACGCGGCGCAAATGGTGTCTGAATGGTCTGGAACTCTGTGATATTTATTTAGCTGTGATACTAGGTTAAGACAATTTTTGCTTTTTGCTAAAGCGGAACTTTAGTTAGAATTGCGGGTTACCGAGTATTATTGTGACTTATTTATTTAATTACTTACTTTCCGACAATCGGTAACCAATCCACTAGTTACACTTATTGATAATGTTATAGTGATGTCTCGTTTTATTTTATTTTCTTTTTATTTTCCAACACTTTGCGCGGGAACTTAGTTTTTCCACACGCTTGGCAAAAAACGTGTGTTTAAAATCTGACTTTCCACACGTCGTATGAAAAAATACTGTATCATACATATTTGGTAATAAGATTCTCGTCTTGTATGACCTCACTCTACCTTCCCGCACTTGTACCGTAATGTACTATTATTTTATTTTATTTTATTTTATTTTACTTTATTTCATCTTATTATATTTTGACTATCGACTTTGTTTTATTATTTTTATAATTACATTTTTACTACGTTGTTATTATTTTATCACATTGTAAATACTTTTTTCCGTGATGACAGAATAAAAAGTGTCTATCTATCTAGCTACGTATCTCTCTCTAATCTATTTTCACCGTATAACAAAATAGATTGACGGGAGGGAAGAATTAGTATACGCGTGTACGACTTTTTATTCTCCATCTACCATCCCTCCAGCTTTCTGGCCATGATGAAGATCGATATTGGGTGGTAAAGGGGATTTCCGTGTCTACCTAATCGTGGCACAATAACTATTTAAACACGGATATCTAGACAAACGTTTTCTGGAAATTAAATTTTTTCTATTTATAATATGCTCCACAACACAACTATAACATACTTTTTTTAAATTTTAAGTGCCAGCTATGTCTTTATTTTGTTTCTAACCGTGACAAAGTTTTTTAGTTTCGTTACCTTACTTTTTCCTTTGCATAGACTATCAATGTCATGCGTTCTATGAACTAGTGATTTTTTTTTACGAACATTAACTGTTAAAGTCAATAATTATACAAGTATTAAAGGTGAGAGAAAAATAGCAGACTGACATAGCAAGTCGATGTAAAAGGCTCGAAGCTGCTCTGACCAATAAAAACGCGATCTACGTATTTTTTTAGAAGCTTATTTTCCTTTAAAGAAATGCTATCATGATACTTATTAAAAAATAATATTAGTATTCAATAAGTTAGAGTTCTGTTCTGCAGAAATTTGGTGAAGAATATTCACTTACAGACAGTAGTGACTCTTACTAGTAGTATTTTATTTATATTGTAATAATTAAAAATTGAGCTTTGAAATATATTTATACCTATAAACTTCGTGCAATTTTAAAAACAATCTTAAATTATTCATAAAGTCCATGAAATTATATTGTTTTCAATATGTTTATAGTTGGGTGCAGAGTTACTAAAGAATATTTTTTTCTTTGGTATGACTAACAGCTTATTAAATCCGATGATTTATGGAGCTTTTCATCTGGACACACTAAGACGACATCGAAATCAAAGGTATAAAAGTTGCAATTATTAATTTAACATTATATTCTTTTCTACAGCATTTTTTTTTCTTCCTCCTATTTTTGTACTAATAAGCAGAGTGTGCGACCTTTGAGAATCCAATTTGAATACAACTTATTTAATATCTTAAAAAGTCATCAACTTGCAACTGATATTTAATATCTTGTAAAAACAAATCTCTCTTTAAACCAAATAAAATGCCTTTTTTGTAAGAGAATATTGTTATTTAAGTTTTTTCTATATCCTTATACTGTGAAGAATAAAATCTATTACGATTTAATGTTTTCAAAATCTGAAATTTATTAATCATGGATATTGATTAAATCAAATATTTTTCTTTTAATTACTAGACTAACCTTAATCCACGATTTTACTTTGATCATATGTTATGGTGCTATTCAGAACCATTTTTCTTAAAGTATAACAAAATGCGTAGTACGATTTGAAAGTAAAAGTTATAAGCTACAAAATCCTAAATTCCCGAGAAAAAAAATTGGTCTGGCTGATGTCTGGCTTTAATCTGGCTCGGGAAGTCTGGCGGTAGTCTCACTACAGCCACTATCTCAGACTTTTTCCAAGACAAATATTTGTTTTCATTATCAAGTCTAGCACAAGTGCTAGACTTAATCCGGGACCTTTAGCCAGACTTGTATTTCTGTGATTTACAGTCTTACAAAATTGCCAGAAAAAATCCGACACTTTTAACCAGAAATATATTTTTCCGAAATAAAGTCTAACACAAATGCCAGACGAACTTTTACCCAGACTTGTAGTCTTTCCACAATAAATTCTGGTAAAACTGCTAGACTAAACCGGCACATTTACCCAGATTTTTATTTTGTAAAAAGGTCTGGCTTAATTGCTAGATTATATCCGACACTTAAACACAGACATTTTTATTTTCCAAAAGTCTAGCTAAAATGCTAGATTAAATCCAGTCCTTTTATGATCAATCCAGATTTTCGTATTTTTTTAAAAGCACGATACTTTAATCAAAATGAATACATTTTAAACTAAGCCTTACTAATCTTTGCGACGCAGCGGGTTACTCAATGACCCACAAACAGCTTAATGGATTTTTTTAAATCATCATATATTTCCAAAAGAAGGTAGGTATAAATCGTGTGTTTGTAGAATAATATAAATTTATTTACTTTCGATGTTGTTAACAGGCTGTACAATAAATATTTTATCATCGAAATCGCTATGGAATACAGCATTTTGTATAATACTAACAGGTATTGCAACTTGGTAATCATTATCAATGTTACAATAATACAGAAATGGTTCAAAATTTAAAAGAAGCTCGCATTCAAACATTTTAGAAAGATTACACCTATTCACAACTGCATAAGTCTTACAAATATTATGATGACACTCATTACAACTTTTGTCACACATGTAATCGCAATGTTCTAGAAATAGCTGCACGGATCTAATTTGAGAATGTCCGTTTAAAAGATATTTTATAACATAACGTTTTATTTTTGTATAATCTATAAAGTATATGAACTTTATTTTCATTTAATTAGATATTTGTAAAGCAATACATTACGAATGGGGGAAGACGTTTAGTTTTTTAATTCTGCGTATAACGCTTAAATTTTTTTATTTTGATTGATTGGTTGTAATTTTAAACGTAATTTTTTTCTAATAGTTGATAGAAATAATCTACTGGTGTTCCTGGATTTAAATATTTTATTTTTATTTCTGACTGATTGAGAAATAACGATAGAGTGGAATGAATTTACATCTCTGCGTATTTGGTTCCACGAGACTTTTAAGTACTTCATTCATATTTTCGAAACGATTACAGGAGGCCACCCACAATAGTCCAAATCACTTAACCATTACGTATAGATGTTGTATTAAATATAAATTACAACTCATGTGTCGTGGTCCGTACAAGGTAATGAATTGTAAAACATATTTTCACAATACCACTAAAGCTTGTTCTATCATATCGTTTGAAACAGTATTCTGGCTTAGTAAATAGATTCCAAATACCAATAACTTATGATGATTAAAATATATTGGATTCATCATATCGTGAAATCCCCTCCTATATTAATCTCCATGTTCGCTAAAATGTTGGGAACGGAAAAAATAAAAAGAGACAGATAGATGTGTATTACTACGGAGTGAGTGGGGCAGAGAGATGAAGTGAAGAAGAGAGAGAGAAAGAGAGAGAGAGAGAGAGAGAATGAGATAGAGAGTATGGGGTGCGCAGACGCAGGGTCGCCTAGCCTCGGGGGCTATAAAAGGCCGGCAGCAGCGGTGCTAGGTTCAGTCGGTGCTAGGTTCTATCGCGTATCGTTACTCACTCGGAGCGGTCGTATTTTCGTTTAGCTTCAGGACGAAGTAAACAACTGTTAAGAAGTGTGAGTGGATAACCGAAATTATTCGAGCCTCGGATTAGAGTGCCAGCAAAGAGCAAACTTTAAAACACTACCAATATGAGTGACACCCAAGGGTTAACAGAACAACCTAACCCATAAAATCATGAAAAAAACTGGAACAATTTTATAAATAATAAAAAAGGGGAAGAAATAGCCCGGTAAACCACACAAGAGAGGCCAAACAACCGAAACTCTTAGATTACTGGCTCAATAAATCAACAGAAATAAGAAATAGATTCGATACCTTCTCAGCAGGAAAGGAAAACTCAAGTTCTATTGCTAATAGTGATGAAGCAGAAAAACATCATCAATTGACACCGAATCAAATCCAAAAATCACCCCCTATATTCATAAGTGGAGTAAGTTATATCAAACCTCTAACAGATTTACTTAATGAAATAGGAAAGGATAGCTATTCCATAAAAGTCTTACCCAATAATGAAGTTAAAATACAGCCAATTACTACTGAAAAATACCTACCGATTGTTGAGGCTCTTATAAATAAGAATACGGAATTTCATACACTTCATTAAACACAAACATCTATGCATAGTTAGAAAGATGCATGGACGATCTGCATAGACAATTATGCAGGAAAGCCGTTGAGACTGACTTCATAGGCGTAACGATCAATTCAGAAAGATTCAACCATGATCTTCTATGGCTCTCTTTCAGACCAGTGAAACATTTTACTGCCAAAGATTTTTGGGAGACGCTATGCACTGCCGTGCAAAGTACAAATGCTTTTAATATAAGTGATAGGTTGGATATTAGTTGCGCTCTGATAAGGGGTACTGTGGGCAGTGGTCGAGCACGTTTGACTTATGATGACGTAAACAAGAAATCTATTTTGACAATCAGAAGCAATGATAATCTTTGTCTACCGCGTTCTTTGGTGACAGCGTATGCTTATGCCGTCAGAGGCCAAATACGATCAGGAAAACAGCATGACTATTGGAACAGCATTCGACAGAGTAACGGGCGTGTGCAAAAGGAAGCAGAGGAGGAGCTTGTCAAGTTGTCAAAAATGAAAGTGCCGTTAAATGGTTGCGGAATACCAGAAATTAAACGATTTCAAGACTTTTTCTCTACGCGTGCTACAGCTATAGTTGTATATAATTTTTCAACTTTTGCGCGAGGCCACTCACCACTTTACGATGGTATGCAATATGTCAATGATACACACGGCCATATCCAATACACATTACGTATTATGTATTACCTATACTTAACTTGGTAGGAGTAATAGGGTCCAATGATTATTGCATACCATGCAATAAAAAATACAGTCATGTAGAGGATCACAGATGTTCTAACGGATGCTATAAATGCATAGCATCATCTCAGTGTCCCGTTTCTCAATATTATAAAAATTGTTCTTCATGTTTCAGATCGTTTTTTGGTAATACATGTTATGAGAACCATTCGAAAAAGGTTCATACAACAAAACTAGCAGTGTGAGAGATAAAATAAAAATATGTCAGCTTTGCTACAAAACAGTACGACGGAATATCAAGAAATAACACGAGTGTGGTGTATCTTTTTGCAATGTATGCAAGTTACATTTGTCAATTGAATTTAGTACAATATGGTAGTGTTAGATTAGACGTTAGATTTGGCGAAGCATTAGTTAACACTATAAATTGTATTGTATATGCCGAGTACGACAATATATTGGAAATAGACGCGTCACGTCAAACTATAATTGACTTTAGAGGTTGAAGTTTTGACGTGTAGATGTCGCTGTTTTACTGTTATATATTTAGTGTTAATTTTGCTTCTCATAAGTAGTCTACTTTACACAGCGTGCACAATGGGTGTAGTTATTGATATTCAGTTCGTTAAAGGTGCCAAGCATAACATTTTGCCAAAGGAAGTTGCCGCGGTCGCACTTAATGGTGATTATCACGGTCATTGGGTAGTGTTCCCGTCATCTAACTTGCGGAGTTTAACTGCTAATATTCGACGAAAAAATAATTGGTTAACTCAACAGTTAACTCATGGTTTTAATTATTCAGAAGGCGAGATCTCTTTGAAAGCGCTTCATACAATTGTACGGTTCATTGCGAAATATGCGGGGAAGATTTTCGTGCGCGGTAAAGAAAAATGGTTAACTCTTTGTAAAATTATACCTAATGAAATTATTAACTTGGAATACGATAAAGACTGTCCTTCTTTCGATAAGTTATCATCCGATGTATACTGCATTCATCACGCTGTAAAACTTTCTACTCAGAAATATCGTTGTGCTTTGAATAATGCTCATCGTTTAAAATCTTATCTAAACCCATCTAATTTCTACCAAAGTAACAACCTTATCACGTTTGATGACGGACAGTCTCCAAATATTGAAGATCATTTCGCGGTTTCAAGCTCACACTATAGGTGTGTTCCCAGCCGATCAGATCCCACGGGTGTGGACGAAACCGACGGCTTTCGTAATAAACACTGACGATCACACAAGATCTGGTCTACATTGGGTAGCCATATACGTTGACAAATTTGGCGATGGTTTTTACTTTGACAGTTTTGGGTTACCACCTTTGTTACCAGCCTACATAAATCGTTTGCGAAAGAATTGTAAATCGTTTCGTTGGAATGTATGTCAGCTGCAGAGTAACTCATTCGATGTATGCGGCCAATATTGTATTATGTTCTTATATTTCATGAGTAAAGGGTTGGGTTTCAAAAAGATTCTCGCTAAATTTTCTACGAACTTCACAAATAATGATGAGATTGTAAAACGCTTCGTTCATTGTAAAAATACTGATGACCAGAATTTCGTCGGCAGTGGTGGCTGCATCGTCAGGTCTTTGCAAAACTGTATCTCTAAATTGTCTCTATTGTAATACTATACGAGAAGTGAGCATCGGCTTTTTTATTAACACATGCATACTTTCAACGATTTCATCTTCCACCGCCATTGCCGTCTTCGTGACAGTATTTATTAACGAGAGCATCACACAATCTCCACAGTCGTTCCTACGTCGGTCGAGTAAGTAGTCAACATGGCGGACGTACGACGATCTCTGAGCACTCCTTACCAGTTACTTAGCAGGTGTACCCTCTCAATAAACCGTACACGAAAAAACTTATTATTGGACTGGAGTACGATAATATCACCGATGAACGCTACAAACCTGTGGTACGTTTAATATTAAACTATTTTGCTGGTGTTGCTTTCTCTTACGACGGTTGGCAAGATTTCACGAAGAGTTTTGAAGACGTTGAGAACTATTTTTCTAATCGTGATGATAGTTTAAGAGACCAATAAATTCACGGCGATGGCTGGATTTTAAGATTTACCGAAGCCCATTATGATAAAGCCATTGAGGTGGAGGAGGATGACCAAACGCGGGGCTTAGTTGGTTACAAGAAGAGATTTGGCCATAGTACAGCATTGAAATTTGTTACTTTTAAGTGTTTGAATAGTTTTACGCAAAAATGTATTGACACTCATTTTGAATATTTGAACTCAATTGCCCGTAGCGTGGGTATATTAGCGCAG